>JAGVSP010000598.1:0-15000 GCA_022494985.1 Micrasema minimum
GGGGGGGGGGGGGGGGGGGGGGGGCGGGGGGGGGGGGGGGGGGGGGGGGGTGTGGGGGGGGGGGGGGGGGGGGGGGGGCGGGGGGGGGGGGGGGGGGGGGGGGGGGGGGGGGGGACGGCCTGGGTCGGGGGGGGGGTGGGGGGGGGGGGGCCGGGCGTGGGGGGGGGGGGGGGGGGGTGGGGCGGGGTTAGAGGGGGTGGGGGCGAGGGGGGGGGCGGGGGGGGGGGGGGGGGGGGGGGGCGGGGGGGTGGGGAGGGGGGGGGCGGGGGGGGGGGGGGGGGGGCTGCGGTGGGGGGGGGGGGGGGTGAGGGGGGGGGGGGGGGGGGGGGGGGGGTGGGGGGGGGGGGGGTGGGGGGGGGGGGGGTGGGGGGGGGGGGGGGGCGGGGGGGGGGGGAGGGGCGGTGCGGGGTATAGGGGGGGGCGGGTTGGTGGGGGGGGGGGGGGGGGGGGGGGGAGGGTGGGGGGGGGGATGGGGGGGGGGGGGGTGGGGGGGCGGGGGGGGGGGTGGGTGGGGGGTGGGGGGGGGTGGGGGGGGGGGGGGGGGTGGGGCGGGGTTGGTGGGGGGGGGGGGTGGGGTGCGGGAGGGGGGGGGGGGGGGGGTGGAGGAGGGGGCGGGGGGGGGGGTGGGGGGGGGCGGGTGGGGAAGGGAAGGGTCGGTGCGGAGTTGGCAGTGGCGGGCGGGGAAGTGGGTGGGTGGGGGAGGTGTGTGAGAGCGTGGAGGGGTGGGGGGTGGGGGGAGGGGTCATGGGGGGTGTTGCATGGGGGGGGGAGGCGCGGTGGGGTGTGGTGGGGGAAAGGTGGAGAGCGGGGGTGGGGGGTGGGGGTTAGTCCAGGGGGGGGGGGAATGGTAGGGGGAGGGGGGTAGGGTAGGTGGACGGGTTGGGAAGTGGGTTGGAGGGGCGAGGAGGGAGGGGGTGGGAGAAGGTGGCGGGGGGGGTGGGTGTGCGGGTGGCGGGATTGGGGAGGGCAATAAGGGCGGTTTCTATGGCGGGGGTTAGGGGATCCTAGGGGGGGAGGGTAGGCGGGGGGTCGGGGGGGGGGTGTGGAGGGGGTGGGCAGGGGTCTCGGGGGTGGGGGTTGGTGGGGAGGGGGAGGGGGGGGGGCGGGTATGGGTCGGGGGGGTTGGGGGGGGGGGTCGGGTGTGATGGGGATTTATTGGACTGGGTGGGGGGTGGTGGTGGGAGTGGGATGGGAAGGGGGGGTGAGGGAGTTGGACGGATGGGGAGTTGGGGGGGTAAGGGTAGGAGTGGGGGTTGGAGGGGGGGGGGCGGGGGCAAGGGGGGGTTGTGGAGAGGGGAAGTGGAGGGGGTGGGGGACAAACCTGTACGGACCCCAAGGGGGGAAGGGGGGGGGGTGGGGGGGGTTACAAACAAGGGGTGGGGGGGTAAAAAGGGGGGAGCGGCGGGGCGGGGAGTGAGAAGGAGGATGAGTGGGGCCATAATGGGGAGCGGGGGTTCGCGGGGGGATTTGTGATTGGGCGGGTGAGAGGAGTTGAGGGGGGCATCGTGTGGGGAACGAACACAGTGGTAGAAAGAAAAATAAGTGAAGCATTTACATAAAAACCTATAGGGGGGGGAAATAATAGGTGTGGGAGGGGAGGGGGGGGGTGTGAATAGGGGGGAGGGAGGCGGGGGGGGGAATGGAGGGGGTCAGGTGGGGGAATAAGTCGGTGGAGCATAGGGGGGAGTTGGGGTGGTGGGGGGGGCGGGTGTCGGGTAGTACGGGGAAGGTGCAGGGCGTACCGGACAAGGGGGTGGGTGAGTGGGTGGGGGGGGGGTGGGGTCGGGGGGGATGGGTCGGGGGGATAGAGGTGGATGGGTAGAGTGTGGGGGGCGGCTATCACAAATGGGTGGGTGCTTGGGGGAGGGGTCCAGATCCCAGGGAGAGGGAGGGGGCCCGTGGGGTGGGGTTCTGGGCTAGAAGAGAGGTGTGGGGGGGGGAGGGGGCGTGGGGGGGGGGTTGGGGGAGTGGCGGAGCGGGGGGGGGTTGAGGGAAGGAGGGAGGCGAAGGTGAGGTAGGGTGGAGGGCGAGGGGAGCGGGTGGTGGGGGGCAGGAGGGGGGGTGTGAGGTGAGTGAGGTGGGGAGGGAAGATGGGGTCGGTGGGGTGCGGGGGGTGGGAGGAGGGGAAAGGGATGGGAAGGGGCGGTATGGGGTGTAGGGGGGGGGTGTGGAGAGGGTTATGGAGGTGGGTGGTACTGTGAGTGCGCGGGGTGGGGCGGGCCGGGGTGGGGTGGGGATGGGGGGCGTGATTAGATGGGAGGGGGGGGTGGGGGGGAATGGATGGTTTATAGGGGGAGGGAGGGGCCGGGGGACTGCTTGGGGGGTGGGGATGGGGCGGGGGGATTCGGGGGCGGGTGGTGGACCAGGGGGGAGCGTGTTTGTGGACAAATAAAGGGGGGAGGGAGATTTTACGCAGGTCGGGGGGGGGGTTAGGGATGCGGGGACGAGGGCTGGGGGGTGAGTGGCGGGGGGGGGGTGCGTAGCGGTATGGGGGGGCGGGGGGGGTGGGCGGGGGGGGGGTTGGTGGAGGGGTTTGGGAGAGTAGGGGGGGGGGTGGTAGAGGGAGTGTAAATAAGTTGGGGCGGGGGGGTTTTGCGTGGGGGAGTTGGTGGCTTGGGGTAGGGGGGAGTGGGTGGTGGTGGAGGGGAACCAATGGGGTGGTGTGGCTTTTGGTGCGGGAGGGTGGGGTTGGGGAGTGGTGGGCGGGGCGGGGGGGGGGGGGTGAGAGGTGGGTGGGGGGAGTGGGCGGGGGGGGATGGGGGGGGGAGGGGGGGGGGATGGGGGGGTGGGGGGGGTCCGAGGGGGGGGAGAGGGGTGGGGGTAGGGGGCGGGTGTGGGGGGGAGAGTGAGGGTTTTGGGGTTGGTGTGGTAGGTGACTGTGTGGGGGGGGGAGAGGATGGGTGTAGAGCGGAGGGGGACTGGGGGGGTGGGTGGGGTGGGGGGGAGTAGGGGGGGGAGTAAGGGGGTGTGTGGGGTGGGGGGGGGGAGGGGCGGGGGTGGGGGGTGGGGGGGGGGGGGGGGGAGGGGGGGGGGGATGGGTGGGGGGAAGAGGAGGTAGTGGGGTGGAGTGCGGGAGTGGGGGGGTGGGGGGCGGGAGGGGAGGGGGGGGGGGGGGGGGGGGGGGTGGGGTTGGGTAATGGGTGTGTGGTGGTGGAGTGCTGGGGGGAGTGACGGGTAATGGGGTGGGGGAGGGATCGAGGGTGAGGGGTGGGGGAGGGGGGGGGGGGTGGGGGTGTGAGGGGGGGGAGGGGGGGGGGGGGGGGGGAGTGGGGGGGGGAGGGGTGGGTGGGGGGGGGGGGGGTGGGGGGGTTGGGGGGGGGAGGGGGTATGAGGTGGGTGAGTAGCGGGACGGGGGGTGGAGGGGGGGAAGGGAGAGGGTATTTTAGGCGGCTTGAGGAGGGGGGGGGTGGGGGGGGGGAGCCGGGGGAGGGGTGGGGGAGTTGGGGCATGGGGGTTTGGGGTGCGGGGGGGTTCAGGGGGGGGGGGGGGGGGGTGGACAATTGCGGGGGGGGGTGGAGGGTGGGGGGGGGGGCTGCAGGGAAAGCTGGGAGGTGGTGGGGGGGGGGCTGTGTGGGGGGGGGGTTGTGGGGTGAGTGAGGGTGATAATGTAGGGGGGAGGGGGGGAGGATTTGGGGGGGAGGGGGAGGGGGGTGGAGGGTGGGGGGAGGGTGGGAGTCGGGTGGTGCGGGGTGGGAGGGAGGGGTGGCCTGGGGGGGAGGAAGGGGGGAGTGGGGGAGCGTGGGGTGGGGGGGGACGGGGGGGGGGGGGTGGGGGGGGGGGAGGGGAGGAGAAGAGATGGGGGGGGCGGGTGCGGGGGGGGGGGACGAGGTGGGGGTGGGGGAGGGGTGGGGGAGGCGGGGGGGGGGGGGGGGGGGTGGGTGGGTTGGGGGGGGAGAGGGGGTAGGGGTGGTGGACGGGGGGGGGGTGGGGGGGGGGGGGATGGGGGGGGGGGGGGTCGGGTGGAGTTTGCAGGTGGGGTGGGTTAGAGGGGGGTGGAGGGAAGGAGGGGTTGAGAGGGGGGAGGGGGGCGGGGGGGTAGCGGATCCATGGGGTGGGGTGGGGAGGGGTGGGTTGGGGGGGGCAGGGGGGAAGGCGGGGGTGGAGTTGCGGGGGGAGGGGGCGGGAGTGTGGGGGGCGTGGGGATGTGGAGTTGGGGTGGCGATTGGCACGGGGGGTGGGTGGGTGAGGGGGGGTGGGCGGGCAGGGGGGGAGGTAGGGGGGGGGTGAAGGGTAGGGGCGGGGGGTTGGGGGGAGCGGTGGCGTGGAGGGGGTGTGGTGTCAGGGGGGTGGGGGATCGGGGGTGTTGGGGGGGGGGGCAGGGTACGGGGTGGGGGACAGGGTGTGGGGGTGGGGGTGGGGAGGGTGGAGGCACGGGGGGGTGTTGAAGGGAGGGAGGGGTAGGGGGGGGGGGGTTGGAGGGGAGGGGTAGGTTGGATTGGGGACGAGTGGGTATACGGTAGGGGGGACGAGAGTAGAGGGTGAGGGGGGGAGGGGGGTTCGGGGACACTTCGGCAGGGCGGGCGGGAGGGGGGTTTTTTTTGTGGGGGGCGAGAGGGGGTACGGTTCAGGGGGGGATCCAGGGGTGGGGGAGGTGATTTGGTGTGTGAGGGAGTGGATTGGGTATGTGGGCGGGAATGGCGGAGGGAGGGAGAGAGGTAAGTGGTATGAGTGTGTCGATGTGAGGTGGGGGAGTAGGGGGGGGCGGGGAGGGGGATGTGGGGGGGTTTGGGGTGGGGGGGGGGGGCAGGGGCCGGGGGGGTGGGGGGAATGGGGTGGGGGGGGGGAGCTAGGGGTATGTGGGGTGAGTGCGGGTGTGAGGGGGTTTGGAGGGGGGGGAGGTACAGGGGGGAGGGGGGGGGTGGATAGGGTGAAGTGGATGGGTGGGGTCGATTGAGGGTGCAGTGGGGGGTAGGGGGGATGGTGATTTGGGGGTGGTGGTGGGAAGAGGAGGGGTTTTGAGGGGGAGCGTCTCGTAGGTTGGTTTGCGGGGGGGCTGGGGGGGGGGGGTTGGTGGGTTTGGGGAGGGTGGAGCCGAGGGGTGGGGGGGGGGTGAGGGGGGTTGAGGTGTAGTTCGGTGAGGGGGGGGGTATTTTTGGGGGTGGGGGGAGTAGTGTCAGGGGGTGGGGGGGGGGTGTTGGGGGGTTCGGTGGGGTGGGCGATAGGGGGGGGGGGGGTTGGTGGGCTTGATAGGGGGAGGGGGGATTAAATCGGCGGGGTGTGGGAGGGGGTGGAGGTGGGTTGGGGGGGGGTGGGGTGTGGGCTCATGGAGGCAGGGGTTGGGGGGTTACCGGGGGGGGGAGGGGTAGGGTGAGGGATGGTGGGGGGGGGGGAGGGTGGAGCTGGGGGGATTTGGGGGGGGGGGGGGTGGGGGGGGGGGGGGAGTGTTGCGGGCTTGGGGAGGGATAGGGTGGGGCAGGGGTGGGTGTAGGGGGCTGGGGGTGGGGGCGGGGGGGGCGGGCGTGTGTTTGGTGGGTTGGGGGGAGGTAGCGGGGGTTAGGGTGGGGGAGGGTTGGGGTGAGGGGGGGGGTGGGGTGGGGTGGGGTGAGGGGGAGTAGGGCGGGGGCTTTGTTCTATGGGGGGGAGGGTGGCAGGCGGGGTGAGGTGGATCGGGGGGGAGGTGGGGGGGCTTTGGGGTGTGTTGGGGGTTGGGTGGGGGGGGTGGGGTTTTTGGGTGGGTCGTGGGGGGGGGGGAGAGGGGTCGCTTAGGGGGGGGGGGGGGGTGGGGGGGGGGGGGGGGGGTTGGGGGGGGGGGGGGGGAGGGTGGGGGGGGGTATGGGTGGGAGGGGGGATTGGGGTGGAGGTTTTGGTGGGTGGGGGGTAGTGAGGGGGGGGGGGTGTGGTGGGGGGTGGGTGGGGGATTGGAGGGAGAGGGGGGGGTTGAGGGTGGTTGGGAGTTGGGGGGGGGGGTGGCGTGGGGGGTGAGGGGAGGGGGGCGGGGGGTGTGGTGGGTGTAGGATTGGTGGTGGTCAAGTGGATGGGGGGGGGGGGGTGGGTGGGAGGGGTAAAGGGGGGGGGGGGGGGGGGGGGGGGGGGAGTGGGGGGTGGGGGGGAGGTGAGTTGGGGGGGGTGGGGGGGTGGGGGGGGTGGGGGGGGGGTGGGGGGGGGGGGGGGGGGGGGGTGTGGGGAGGGAGTTGGGGGGGGGTGGGGGGGGGGGGTGGGGGGAGGGAGGTGGAGGGGTGGGGGGGGTGGGTGGGGGAGGGGAGGGCTGGGGGGAGGGGGGGGGGGGGGTAGTGGAGGGCGGGGGGGGTGGGGAGGGGGGTGAGAGGGGGAGGGGGGTGGGGGGGGATGAGGGGGGGGGGGGGGGGGGAGGTGATGGGATGGGGGGGTTGGTGGGGGGGGGGGTGGTGGGTGGGTGGGGGGGGTGGGGGAGGGGGGGGGGGGGTGGGGGGCAGGGGGGTCTGGCGGGGGGGGTGGGGAGTGGGGGTGTTTGGGACGGGGGGGGGGGTGGGGAGGGGGAGGGGGAGGGGGGGGGTGGCGGGGTGTGAGGAGGGGTGGGGTGGGGGGGTGGGGGGGGTGGGGGGGTGGGGGGGTGGGGGGGGGGGGGGGGGGGGGGGGGTGGGGGGTGGGGGTAGGGGGGGGGGGAGGGTAGAGGGGGGGGGGGTGCGGGGGGGGGGGGGAGGGTGGGGTTTGCGGGGGGGCGGGGGGGGAGGGGGAGGTCAGGGGGAAGGGGGGGGTTTGGGGGGGGATGGTGGAGGGGGGAGGTCGTGGTAGGAGGGGGGGGGGTTGGTGGGGGTGGGGGGGGGTGGGGGGTGGGCTGGGGGTGGGGGGTGGAGGGGGTCCAGGTGGGGGTGAGGGAGGGGGTGAAGGGGTGTGGCGGGTGGGGGGGGGGGGGGGGGGGGGGTGGGTGGCAGGGGGGGTGGGGGGGGTAGGGGGGTGGGTGGGGAGGGATGGGGGTGTGGGGTGGGGGGGGGGTGGGGAGGGGGGGGGAGGAAGGGAGGGAGGGGGGGGGGGTAACGGGGGGGGGTTTGGGGGGGGGGGGGAGGGGGGAGTGGGGGGGGGGAGTCTGGTGGGGGGGGGGAGGGGGGGGCGTGGGGGTGGGAGGGGGGGGTAGGGAGGGGGGGGGGTAGGGCGGGGGGGAGGGCGGGGGGGGTGGGTGGGGTGATGGGGTGGTGGGGATGGGGGTGGGGTGAGTAGGGGGGGCGGGGGGGGGGGAGGGGGGGGGGGGAGGGGGGGACGTGGACGGGGGGGGGGTGGAGTGGGGGGTGTGCAGGGGGGGGGCGGTTGGTGGGGTGGGGGAGGGGTTGGGGGGGGGGGGGTGTGGGGGGGTGGGGTGAGGGGGGGGGGGGGGGGGTGGAGGGTGGGGGGGCGGGTGCTGGGGGGGTAGTACTGGGCGGGGGGGGCAAGGGTGGTCGGGGGTGGGGGGGGGGGTGGGGGGGGGAGGGGGGGTGGGAGGGCGAATTGGGGGGGAGGGGGGGTTGGGGGGGGACAGGGGAGGGGGAAACGGGGGTATGATGGGGAGGGGTGGGGGGTAAGTCAGGGGGGGGGTTAGTGGGGAAGGGGTGGGATGGGAGGGTGAGGGGGGACGAGGGGGGGGGGGGGGGGGGGCGGTGGTGGAGGGGCTGGGAATATGGGGGGCTGGGGGGGTGTTCAAGGGGGGGTAGGGGAAGGGGGGGAGGAGGGGAGAGGGTGGGGGGAGGGGGTGGGGGGGGGGGGGGTGTGGTGAGTGGGGAGGAGGGGTCGGGGTGGCGTGGGCGGAGGGGGGGTGGGGGTCCAGGGGGAGGGGAGGGGGAAGAAGGGGGGGGGCGGGTAAAAGGGAGGGAGGGGGGGGAGGGGGGGTTAATGGGGGGTCGGAGGGGGGGGGAATTGGCGTTTGTAGTGGGGGGGGGGGTGCGGGGGTGGGATGTTAGCGGGGGGGGGGGGAGAGGTGCGTGGGCCGGGGTGGAGGGGGGGAAGGCGGTGGGGGGTGGGGGTGGGGTGGTGGGGTCGGGTAGTGGGGGGGGATGTCTGTGGGGGGATGGGGGGAGGGGGGGGGGGTGTTTGAGGTGAAGTGAAGGGAGGGAAGGGAGGGGGGTGGAGGGGGGGTGGAAGGGGGGGGGAGGTCCAGCGGGGGTGGGGGTTGGGGGGGGAGGGGGGTTGTGTGGGGGAGAGGGGGGGGTGGTGAGTGGGGGGGGGCGGAGGAGGGGGTGGGGGGGAGGTGTGGGGTGGGGGTGGTGGGGGGGGTAGAGGGGGCGGTTGGCGTGTGGGGAGGGGGGGGGGGGGGGGGGCGGGTGGCGGGGGGGTATGGTGGGGGGGGGAGGTGGGGGTTGAGAGGAGGGGGGGGGGGGGGGGGGGTGGTTTTGGGAGGATTGGGGGGGGGGGTGAGATGTGAGTAGTTGGTTTTAAGGGGGGTGGTTTTGGGGTGTTTGTGGGGGGGGGGGGGGGGAGGGGGAGGGAGGTTGTGGTAGCGAATTTGTGGAGGTTGTTAGAGGGGTGGGGGGGGGGTAGGGGGGGATGGGATAGAAGTAAATACGGGGTAGATAGTGCTGAGGCAATGAAATGGGGGGCGGTAACTGGGAGGGGGGGTGGGACGGGTGGGCGGGGGGTCGGGGGGGTGTGGGGGTGAAAGGGGGGGGGGGTTTGGAGGGGGGGGAGGGGGGGGGGGAGAGGGGGGCGAGGGGGGGTGGGGGGGGGGGGTGGTGGGGGGGGTGTGGGGTAGGGGGAAGAGGGTGGGGGGGGGTGGGGGTGGGGGGTGGGTGGGGGGGGAGGGGGGGTGGAGGTACAGGGGACTTCACGGGGGGAGGTGGGGGAGGGGGGTGGGAAGGGAGGGGGGGTGGGGGTGGGAGGGGGGGGGGGAGGGGTCGGGGGGCGGTGGGAGGGGGGCGGGGGGGGTGGAGGGGTGGGGGGGTGGAGAGGGGGGTGGGGTGGGAGGGTGCAGGGGGGAGACGGGGGGAGGGGGGTGGGGGGGGGGAGGGGGGGGGGGGGGGGAGGGGGGGGGTGTAGGGGGGTGGGGGGTTGGGGCGTGGGGGGGGGGGAGGCGGGGGGGACGGGGCGGGGGGGCGGGGGTTGGGGGGGGGGGGGGGGAGGAGGGAGTTTGGGGGGGGGGGCTGGGGTGCGGGGGGGGGGTGAGGAGTGGGGTTGGGCAAAGGGGGGTGTGGGGGGGGGTGGGGGGGGGGGGGGGGAGGGTGGGGGGTGGAAAGGGGGGGGGGGGGTAGGGTGAAGGGGGGCGGGGTGGGGGAGGAGTGGGGTTTTGATGGGGGGTGGTAGGGTTGGGGGGAGGGGGCATGTGGGGGGGTAGATGGGGATGGTGGGGGTGGGGAAGGGGTGGGTGGGGGGGGGGGGGGGGGGGGCGGGGAGGGTTGTGAAGGGGGGGGGGGTGGGGTAGGCCAGGGGTGGGGGGGGATGAGTTGTGGGGGGGGGGGGGGGGCGGGGGGAGGGGTGGGGGGGGGGGGTGGGGATGGTCGTAGGGAGTGAGGGGTGCAGGAGGGGGGGGGGGGGGGGGGTGGGGGGGGGGGCATGTTGGGGGGGGTGGGTATGGGGCGGGTGGGGAAGGAGGGGTGGGGGGAGGTGGGGATGGGGGGGGTGGAGGGTAGGGGGGGGTGGACGGATCCGGGGTGGGAGTCGGGGGGAGGAGTTGGGAGGAGGAGGTGGGGTGGGGGGTAAAGGGGTGGGTGGGGGGGAGGGGGGGGGGGGGAGGGGGTGGGGGGGGCAGGTGGGGGGGGTGGGGTGGGAGTGGGTGTAGGGGGGGGGGGGGTGGGGGAGGGGGAGGGGGGAGGGGGATGGGTGGAGGGGGTGGGATGGTGGGGGGGGGGGGTGGGGGGGAGGGGTGAGGGGGGTCCCTGGGGGGGAGGGGGGGGGGGGGGGTGGGGGGGGGGGGGGGGGGAGAGGGGGGTTTAGGGGGTGGGTGAAGGGGGTGGAAGGGGGTGGGTTAGGGGGGGGGGAGGGGGGGGAGGTGGGGAGGATGGTGGGGGTGGGGGAGGGGGGTGCGGGGGGGGGGGGGGGGGGGGTGTGGGGGGGGGTGGGGGTGGGGGAGGGGAGGGGGTAGGGGGGGGGGGGGTGGGGGGTGGTGGGGGGGTGGGGTGGGGGGGGGGGGAAGTGGGGGGGGGGGGGGGGGGGAGTGGGGGTGTTTATTGGATGGAGGAGGAGGGGGTGGAGGGGGTGAGGGGGTGGGGGTGGGAGGGGGGGGGGGGGGTTGGTTGAGGAGGGGGAGCGGGGGTGGGGACCCCCAAGAGGGGCGGTGGGGTAGGGGCGAGTTGAGTAGGAAGGAAGGGGGGGGAAAATTGGAGGGGGGTGGTGGAGGGGGTTGGAATGGGGTTGGGGGGGGTGGGGGAATTTGGTTGAGGGGGGGGGGGTGTAGGGGGAGGGGTGGGGGGGAGGAGTAGGGGGGGGTGGGTGGAGGCGAGGGAGGGTGTAAGGTGGGGGGGGGGGGGGAGGTGGGGGGTTTAGGGGGGTTGGGATGGGTGGGGGGGGGGACACTGGGTGGGGTGGGGGGGGAGAGAGGGCGGGGAGATTGGGTGGTTTGGGGGGTGGGGGGGGGTTGGGGGTGGGTGGGGGGGGAGGGGGCGCATAAAGGGTGGGGGTAGTGGAGTGGGGGTGGGGGTAGGGATGGTGTAGGTGGGGGTGTGGTATGGAGTGGGGGGTGGGAGGGGGGAGGGGGGTGGTGAGGGGGGGTAGGGGGAGGGGGGGGGGGTGGGACCGGGGTGAGGGGGAGGGGTGAGGGCGCGGGGGGAAGTGGGGTCGTGGGTGGAGGGGGGGGGATGGGGGGGGGGGGTGGGGGGTGGGGGGGGGGGAGTACTGGTTGGAGGGGGGTGTGGGGATGGTGCGTAGCTGGGGGGGGTGTGGTGGGGGGGGGGGGTTGGGTGGGGAGGGGGGGGGGGGGGGAGGGAGAGGGGGGGTTACGGGAGGGGGGGGGGTGGGAGGGGGGGGGGGAGCTGGGGAGGGAGGGGGTTGGGTGGTGGAGAAAGGAGGGGGTGGGGTGGGTGTGTCGGGGGGTGGGGGGGGGTGGGGGAGGTAAAGGGGGGGGGGGGGGGGGTATTGGGGGAGTGGGGTGGGGGGGGGGGGGTGGGGGAGGGGGGGGGGGGTGAGGGGGGGGGGGGGGGGTGGGGTGGGAGGGGTGGGGGGGTGGGGGGGGGGGTGGGGGGAAGCGGGGGGGAAGGAATGGGGGTGGGTGATTGGTTTTGGGGTGGGGGGTGGGGGTGGATGGGGTGGGGGGGGGTAGGTTTGGGGGGGTGGGGGGGGGTGAGGGGGCTGGGGTGGGGGGAGGTGGTTGGGGGAGGTAGGGGGGTGGGGGGGGAGGAGTTTTGTGGGGTGGGGGGCAGTGGGTGGGAGTGGGTGGCGGGGGGGGGGGTATGGGGTGGGGGCGGGGGGGAGGGGGGGGAGGGTTGGGGGTAGGGTGGAGGGGGGGGGAGGGGTTTAGGGGGGAGGGGGGTGGGAGGGTGGGGGAGGGGGGGTGGGGTGGGGGGATCCCTTTGGTTGGGGAGTTGGGGTATGGGGGGGGTGGGGAAGGGTGGGGGGTTGGGGGGTGGGGGGGGGAGTGTATGTGGTGGGGGGTGGTGGGGGGTCTAGGGAAGGTGTTGGTGGGGGGGTGAGGGGTGTGGGGGGGGGGGGTGTGGGTGGGTGAGGGGGGGGAGGGAGGGGGGGGGGAGGGGGTGGGGGGTGAGTGGTGGGGGTGGGGAGGGGGGAGGGTGGGGGAGGGGGGGGGGTGGTTGTTGGGGGGTGGGGGGTGGTGGGGGGGTATGGGGGTGGGGAAGGTAGTGGTTGTTGGGGGGGGGGTGGAGGGGGGGGGGGGGGGGGAGGTTACCGAGCCGGGGTGGTGGGGAAGGGGGGTGGTGGATAGGGGGTGGTGGGGGGGGTGGTGGGGGGGAGGGGGGGGGGGGTGGATGGTGAGGTTGGGTGTGGTGGTGCGTGGGGGGGGGTGGGGGGGGGGAGGAGGAGGTGGGGTGGGGGTGAGGGTGGGGCGGGTTGGGGGCGGGGGGGGGGGGGGAGGGGTGGGGGGGGGTGGTGGGTGTGGGGGGAGGGGGGTGGGGGGGGTTTGTCGTTTATACGGGGTGGTGGGATGGGGGGGGGGGGGGAGGGGGGGGAGGTGGGGGGGGGGGGTTGGGGTGGGGGAGGGGGGAGTGGGGGTGGGGAGGGGGGGCGCGGGGGGGGTAGGGTTGGTGTTTGGTGTTTCGGGGGGGGGGGGGGGGGAGGGCGGGGGGGGTTGGAGGTGGGGGGGGAGGTGGGGGTGGGGTGGGTGGGGGCGGGAGTGGGGGGGGAGAGGGTGGTGGTGGTGGGGCGGGGTGTTGGGGAAGGGGGTGGGTTGGTGGGGTTATTGGGAAGGATATTCCTGTGTAGGGCGGTAGGGTGGGGAGGTGGGGGGTGTGGGGGGGGGGTGGGGGGGGGGGGTGGGGGGGATTGGGGGGGTATTGAGGGAGGGGTGGGGGGGGGCGGGAGCGGGGGGGGGGGGTAGGGGGAATTGGGGGGGGGTTTAGGGGGGGGGGGGTGGAGGGGGTGGTGGGCGCAAGTGGGGGGGAGGGGGATTGGGAGTGATGGGGGGGGGGGGTGTGGGGTTGGGGGAGGGGGGGGGTTGTGGGGGGGGGAGGGTGGGGGAGGGGAGGGGGGGGGGGGGGGGGGGGGGGGGCTGGGGCGGGTGGTGGGGGTGGTGGAGGGTGATGGGGGGAGGGAGGGGGGATAATGAGAGTGGGAGGTGGGGGTGGGGGGGGGTGGGGGAGAGGGGGGGGGGAGGGAGGGGGGGGGGTGGGGTGGGGAGGGTTGGTTGTTGGGGGAGAGTTAGTGGGGGGGGGTGGAGTGAAGTGTGGAAGAGGGGGGGGGGTTGGCTATGGTGGGGGGGGTGGGTGGGTAGGGAGTGGCGTGGGGGGGAGGTGGGGGTGGGGTGGGGGGGGGGTGTGGTGGGGGGGGGGGTGGGGGGGGGGGGAGTTGTGGAGGGGGGGGTAGCGAGGGGTGGGGGTGGTGGGGGTGGGTGGGGGGAAGGTGGGGGTGAGTGGGGGAGGGTTGCGGGTGGTGGGGGTTGGGAGGGGGGGGGGGGGGGGGGGGGGTGGGTTTGGTGGTCAGGTGGGGGGGAGGGTTAGTGGGAGGGGGGGGGGTGAGGGGGGGGGAGGTGTCTTGATGGGGGGGGGGGGGTGGGGGTGGTGTAGGGGTGATTGGGGGGGCTGGGAAGGGGGGGGAGGGGGAGGGGGAGGGGGGGGGGGGTGGGGGGGGGACGGGGGAGTTTGGAGGGGGGGGGGGCAAGGGAGGGGGGGGGGGGTGTGGGTGGGGGGTGGGGGGTGGGGAGAGGGGGGGGGGGGTTGGTAGGGGGTGGGGGTCGGGGGGGGGGGGGGGGAGAGGGGGGGGGGGGGGGTGGGGTTGGGAGGGGGGGGGGGGGGTACGGATGGGGGGGAGTGGTAGGTGGCAAGGTGGGTGGAGGGGGGGGGGGGGGGGGTGGGGTGGTGGGGGGGTGGTGGGAGGTGGTGTGGGGGGGGGGGGGGGCTCCATAGGGGAGGTTATCGGGGGAGAGGTGGGGGGTGGTGGTGGGGGGGGGGGATGGCGGGGTGGGTGGTGGGAGGTGGGGGGGGGGGGGGGGGGGTATGGGGGGGGGGTGGGGGGTGGGGGGGGGCGGGGGGGGGGGGGGGGGTTGGGGGGGGGAGGGGGGGGGGGGGGTGGGGGAGAGGGGGGTGGGTTTTGGGGGGGGGGGGGGTGGGAGGGAGGGGGGAAGGGCAGGCAGATGGGGTTTCGGGGGTGGGTCGGGGGGGTGGGGGGTTGGGGTGGGGGGGGGGGGGGGGGCACGGAGGGTGGGTGGGGGTGAGAGGGAGGGGGGTGGAGGGGGGGGTTGAGGGGGGGGGGGCCTGCAGTGGGGGTGGGGGGGGGGGGGGGGAGGATGGGGAGGGGGGGGGGGTGGGGGTTTGTTGGGGTGGGGGGGGGGGGTGGGGGGGTGGGGGGGAATGGGGGGGGGCAGTGGTCTGGGGGGGGGGGGGGGGGGGGGTGGGGGGGGGGGGGGGGGGAGATGAGGGGGGGGGGGGGGTAGGGGGGGGTGGGGGGGGGGGGGGGGTGGGGGGGGTAGGGGGGTGAGGGGGTGGAGGGGGTGGGGGGGGGGGGGTGGAGGGGGGGGGGAGGGGGGGGGTTTGGGAGGGGGGGGGGAGTGGGGAGGGGTGGGGGGGGGAGGAGGGAGGGATGGGGGTGGGGGGGGTGGTGGGGAGGGGGGGGGGGGGGGGAGATGGGGGATGGGGGATGGCGAGGGGGAAGGGTGGGGGGGGGGTGGGGGGCGAGGTGGGGGGAAGTGGTGTGGGGTGGGGGGGGTGGGGGGGGGGGGAGGGTGAGGGGGGAGGGGTGGAAGTGGGGGGGGGGAGGGTCCATGTTGGGATAGGGGGGGGGGGAGGGGGGTGAGGGGGGGTAGGGGGGAGGGGGGGGGTGGTGGTGTGGGGAGGGGGTGGGGGGGGGTTAGGGGGGGGATGTTGAGGGTGTGGAGGGGGGTGTCTGATGGGAGTGCGTGAGGGGGGAATGGGGGGGGGGGGGTGGGTGGTAAGGGAGGGGAGGGCGGGGTTTGATGGGGTTTGGGGGTGGGAGGGGATGGTGGGGGAGGGGGGGGGAGGAGGGGGGAGGGGGGCAGAAGGGGAGGTGGGGGTTATCAGGGGGGGGTGGGGGGAGCAATGGGGGGGGGGCGGGGGGGGGGGAGATAGGGGGGGAGGGGGGGGGGGGGGGGGGATACAGGGAAGAATGGTGGGGGGGGGGGGTGGGGGGGGGTTAGTAGGGGGGTGGGAACGTGGAGGGGGGGTGGGGGTGTGCAAGGAGTGGGGGTGGAGGGGGGTTAGAACAGGGGGGGTGGGGGATGGGGCGCGGGGGGGGCAGGGGGGAGGGGGAGTGTGGGGGGAGGGGATATTTCGTGGGGGGGGGGAGGATGGGGGGGGGGGGGGTTGGGGGAGGGGGTGGGGGGGGGAGGGGGGAAGAGGGAGGGGGGAGGGGATAGTTGGGTGGGGGTGGGGGTTGGGAAGGGGGTGGGTTGGAGGGCATGGCGTGGGGGTGTGGTAGGGGAGTATGGGTGGAGTATTGGGGGGGGGGGTCCACACCACATGTACCAGGGGGGGCGTTGGGGGAGGGGGGAGGAGGGGGGGG
>JAGVSP010000598.1:20000-115510 GCA_022494985.1 Micrasema minimum
GGGGGGGAGGGTGGGTGGGCCTCGGTCAGGGGGGGGGGGAGTGGGGGAAGGCGGCGGGGGGGGTGGGGGTGGGGGGGGGGGATAGGGGAGGTGGGGGGAGGGGGGTGGGGGGGGCAACGATGGAGGGGGGGGGCTGGGCTGTGAGGTGGGGGGGGGTGGGGTGGGTGATGGTTAGGTGGGGGGGGGGGGGGCAGTGGGGGTGTGAAGGGCGGGAGTTAGGGAGCGGAACGGGGGGGTGGGAGGGGTGAGGGTAAAGAGCATGGGTTCAGGGGGGAGCTGGGGTGGGAGGCGGTAGGGCGGGGGGGTGGGGGTTAACGGGTGGGAGGGGAGTTGTGGGGGGGGGAGGTGCCGTGGGGGGGTGGTGGGGGGGGGGTCTGTGGGGTGCCAGTTGCTAGTGGGGGGGGGGGAGTGTGGTTGGGGGGGGGGGCTGGTCGTGGGGGGGGAGGCGGGTGGGGGTCGGGGGGGGGGGGCTGGGTGGGCGGGGGGGCGGGAGGTGGGGGGGGGGACGGGGGGGGGGGGCGTTGGGAGGGGGGTGGGAGGGGGGGGGGGCGGGATAGGGGGTGGGTGGGGGGTGGTGGGGGGTGGGGGGGGGGGGGGGGGGGGAGGTGGGGGGGCGTAGGGAGGGGGGGGGGGGTAGTGGGGGGGGGGGGGGGTGGGCTGGGGGGGGCGTGAGGGTGTGCCTGGGGGGGGTTGGGTGAGGGGAGAGGGGGGGGGGTGGGGATGTGGGGTGGGGGGGGGGTGGGGGGGGGTGTTGGCGGGTGGGGAGGTTTGGGGGGGGATATTGCTGGGGGGGGGGGGAGTTGGGGGTGGGTGGGCGGGGGGGGGTTGGGGGGAGGGGGGGCCGGCAGGCATGGGCGGTGTGGTGGGGGGGGGGGGGCGGGGTGGGGTGGGGGGGTGGTGGGGGGGGGGGGGGGGGGGGGGGGGTGGGTTGGGGGGGTGTGCGGGGTTGGGGGGGGAAAGGGGGGGTTGTAGGGGGGGGGGATGGGGGGGGCGGGGGTGGGGGGTGGGCTATGGGGTGTATGGGGGGGGGGGTGGTGGGGGGGTGGGGGGGGGTGTGGTTGGATTCTGGGGGGGGAGGTAGAAGATAGCAGGGGGGGGGGTGGGGGGGGGGAGGGGGGGGCGGTGGGGGTGGGGGGGGGGAGAGGGTGGGGGGGGGGGGGGGGGGGGGTAAGGGGTGTAGGGTGGTGGGGGGGTAAGGGGGTGGGTGGGGGGGTGGGTGTCTGATGGGGGCGGGGGCGGAGGTTGGGGGTAGGGGGGTTGTGGGGTGGAGGGGGGTGGGGGGGGTGGGTTGCACGATGGGGGGGGGGGGGGGGGGGGGGGGGAGAGGTGGGGGGGTGGGGGGGGGGGGGGGGTCGTGGGTGGGTGGGTTTAGGGGCTGGGGGGGGTTGCGGGGTGGGGGTTGGGGTGGGGGGGGGCGGGGGTGGGGGGGGGAGACGGGGCAAGGGGAGGGGGGGGGTGTGGGTGGGGGGAAGGGGGGGGGGGGGGGGGGGGTGCGGGGTTGGGGGGGAGGGGTGTCGGGTGGTGGGGGGGGGGAGGGTGGAGGGTGAGGGGAAGAGGGTAGGAGGGGTGGAGGTAGGGGCGGTGGGGTCTGGGAGATGGGACAACAGGGTGGGGGGGGGCTTGGGTGGGGGGGAGGTAGAAGGGAGGGATGAGGGGGGGGGGGAAGGGGGGGGGAGGGGGAGGAGTCGGGGGGGGATGGGGGTGGGGGGGGGGGGCGGGGTGGGGTTGATGGGGAGGGGGCTGGGAGGGGGGGGGGGGGGGTGGGGGGGGAGGGGATAGGGGGGCTGGGTGGGGTGTGGGGGGGGGGGGGGGGGGGGGGAGCGGTGGTGTGGGGGGGGAGGGGGGGGGCGGTGAGGGTAGGGGAGGTGCGTAGGGGAGGGGTGGGTTGGGTAGGGGGTCATGGGGGTGGGGTGGGAGGTGGGGGGGCTTGGAGTTAGGGGTGGAGATTGGGGGGGGGGTCGCGTGGCAGGCAAGGGGGGGGGGGGGTGGGGGGGTGGGGGTGGGAGGGGGGGAAGCTGGGGGGGCGGGAGTTGGGGGGGTGGGGGTGAGGGGGGGGGTTGAGACGGGGGGGAGGTGGGGGGTGGGGTGAGAGGGGAGGGGTGGAATGGGAGGGAGGGGCCTGGCGGGGGGGGTGCGGGGGGAGGGGTGGTGGGGTGGGGTGCCTG
This sequence comes from Micrasema minimum, assembly GCA_022494985.1. Taxonomy (NCBI): domain Eukaryota; kingdom Metazoa; phylum Arthropoda; class Insecta; order Trichoptera; family Brachycentridae; genus Micrasema; species Micrasema minimum. Next base: position 22,166 of record JAGVSP010000598.1, read on the forward strand.
TTAGGGGGAGGTGAAGGTTTTAGGGGGGGCAATTGGGGACGGGAGGTGGGGGTGGGCGGTGGTGGGGGAGGAGGGGGGGGGGGTTTAGGACAGGATGGGGGGGGACTGTAGCTTGGATGGAGGGTCGGCAGCTGGGGAACGGGTTGGAGGGAAAAACCGGGGCGGGAGGAGGGGGGGGGGGGGGGGGTACATATATTAGAGGAGGGTGAGGATGGGTGGAGGGGGGGGGGGAGAGGGGCGTTTGGATAGGGGAGCCGGGGGGGGTCTGTGGTATCATACTTGGAGGCTGAGCGAGGGGGAGAGGCGGGTTGTAGGGAAAGGGGTGGGGGTGGCGATGCATAACCGTGGGGGGGTCACTAGTTTCAAAGGGGGCGCGAGTGGGGGAGATCAGGAGGGTGGGGGTGGGGACAAAAAATCTTCTCCAGCAGTCTATACGTATGACTATGCCTTCATTTCTCACGGAGTGGGGTGGGGGGTTCTTTTTGTTTTTTTTATTTTCCTCTTTTTTTCCTTGATTGTTTTCCTTTTTATTTTTTTTTTTTTTTTTCTTGTTTATTTATATTTCTTTTCTATTTTAATCTTTTCTTTATTTTATTTTTTTTTTTTTTGTTTTATATTTTTTTTTTTTTTAGTTTTTTTTTATCTTTTTACCTCCCCCCACCCTATTTTGCTCTATTTCTTTTTTTTTTTTTTTTTTTATTACTAATCCAAGTGGTAAAAACAGTTTTATTGTTTTTATGTAAAAGCTCAAGTTTATAGGTTATTTAGATTCGTTTTAAAACGATTATTTTATAGATGAAGTTTTATAGCATTTAGTTCAGTTTAAGATTTGATTTATTTAAAATAAGTTTTTCAAACATTAGAATACCCTTTTTAAACTTGATCAACTTTAAGTATATTTAAATACACACTTAAAATAAACCTTTCAATATTCTATATATTAATGGTTTTTAACCTTCAGAAACAAGCAAAACTAAATGGCAAAATTTCTAAACAATGTTACTGATTTAGATCCCATTATCGAAACTGTTTTAATTAAATTGATAAATAAACCAACCAAAGTATTTACAAAACATGCTAAAAGCAACCCATACTATCACTTTACCCAACATCGCTAAGTGCTTCTTCAATTAATTACCAAAATACAGTCATGTAATTGAAAGGTTTCATTATCTACACATATTATGATATTTGGTTTACTCAGAAAATTAAGCATTTTTATTTGTGTATCTTTATTACGTTAATTAAGCTTCGCGTCCAACGTTACGTTAAGTTACAATTCAGAAATTGTTCTGCACAAAGCACCTGATCTCTTAACTTGCCTAATAAGGCACTACATCGTAAGATAGTAATATGGTAGGTCATTGAATTCTAGGAATTTTGGCGTCCCGATTTGACGCTAATCACATAGAAGTCCATTCATAGAGCTCTGCTAATTATTAAATTTATTGTGGTTTAGACCAAACCTAAGGTGTTAGGTTAGCATTCAAAATGTACAGCTGTTTATCTGACCCCGTCGTGATATTTTCATTCATATTTGTAATCGCATTGCACCTCTCAATTTTCTTTGTACTCGTATCATCTGCAGACCAGATGGTGTAAATCACCAGTTGCTCGATCAAGATCAGTAATTCGGAATTCTTATGAGTAGATGGGATTTCATTACATATTCACCGATACCATTAGTTCTTTAGTTTTGGAATAGGTAATCAAAATTAATTGTATTAGGTCATGTTGAGCGTATGAATGATGAAAGACTTCGAGACTGAACTGGAGTTGGAAAACAGGTGACAAATCGGAATGGAAGTAGATAAAGGTAGGGAATAATTTCGGAAAGTAATTCCAAATACCATCATCAACAGAGAGTATCATAATGGCTCAAACCAGTGCCGAGTTGTGTCTATATTGTAGAGAGTCGAGGTTGAGAAAAAGATTGACATGATCAAGTACAACAAAACACTTCAAAGTGGTCAGTGATCATGTGAAAAGTCGAAATAATCAGCGTGCATGAATATGGAGAAAGCAAGGGAAGTGTGCAAGAACTGGCGTGATGGTTTGTTAGTTCTTAATTAGATAATTGATCAGTGTGAGATTTATGGTTTTTAGAAGCTCCAATAAAATTCAGACTCAGGGGTTTACTTCCAAAAATATTTTGTTTCTATTTACATACGCTCATGATACATTCTCACCTTGTTATATAAAGTCATGAATATGGGGTTTGCTACAGAAACAGGTTTCAAAATTCAAGTTCTCCATGAGAATATTTTAGGGATACCCTGGGGATTACACACGTAAAAGAAATATATATCGCCAGACAGGAAATACTCCCATTCAAAGTATATACCATTAACATGAAATCACAAATACACATACTTACCATATTGTAATCATTCAGCACATACAAAGTTTGAAATAACACAATTTTAACTCTGAGCTTCATGGACCCATTACAGCGTAATTCAAAATTACCTCCCATTCCAAAATTTCGATCCACAAAATTCGGTAAAAAATTCATAATAAACATTTTCTCACGATCCCAATATAATAATCATTACCCCTGACAGAATACGTAAATAAATAAAGCTCAAATACATAGTAGAGCCCTTAAAGATCTGTATTTAATATTAGTTTTTCAATGATATATATGATGTTTAGGATTAAGATTGAATGTATTAATATTGAATCGTCTGTCTTAATTCGTCTTCTTTGATTGTGCATTATGTAATTAAAAATGTGAATATTCCCGGTCCCAAAATGAGTTTTTACCCATGCTAGGCTGATATCAGATATCAGATATTATTGATATCCCAACAGAGACAGAGAAACTCTGGAAGCGAATGTGGGTTATCTAGGCGTTTACAGGGCTTATGACCTGTCATTGGCTGGGTTAAGTGGTTACTTGATGTACTACAACATTCCCCATTCCGCCCGTCATCTGATAACCATATAAATGACAAATTTTTAAAACTGATATATATTAATTGAACTCGTCTACGTCGTTCCGCATTACCGAAATTTTCTATGCTGGTGTCATCTGTTGAGAAGATTGTTAAGCATTTTTTGGCAATCATCTTTGTCATATATATGGTTACATCACCAAAAATTTGTCATATATATGGTTATCAGATGATAGGCGGAATGGGGGAATGATGTAGTACATCAAGTGGCCACTTAAACCAGCCAATGACAGGTCATAAAACCCTGTAAACGCCTAGATAACCCACATTCGTTTCCAGAGTTTCTCTGTGTCTCTGTTGGGATATTAATAATATCTAAATAATCATTATTTGGTACTGAATGCTCAATGATAATAAACTGAAATTCATTTTCTTTTATCATTAAATGTAAAATTCAATTAATCTTTAAAACATATCCAGAGAAAAGAAACTTAACTAGATGAAGTGGAACGGTGTCAAAATAATTCCCAAAGTATAAAGGAGAAGCACAATGGAGATGGAGGTGTAAACACCCTTATACTCAACTTACCCTTAACTAAAATGGCAAATGTATAACACTATCTAGTAACAGCCTTTGCTGACTACGGAACTTGCTACAAAATACTGCAAGCGCTTTGCGAGAAACATGCATTAACCCTGCAGCGGTCAAGTGGGTATAGACTTTTTTTCTTAGGCGCTACTTACAACTTGGTTGATAGACGCCTTGAAATTAATAGACGCATCCTAATATAATAAAATAACCTGTTTTGGTGGGAAATCACGGTTACGATATTTAAAAAAATTAATTACGGACATAAGAATGATTTTAAAAAAATAAATAATATTTTCGTACCTTAGATATAAATCACTACCTATTTTTTTTTTTATTCGCCCGTAGCCCATTATTAACCACCATTTTATTTGGCATCACCTAAGGGTCGCTGTATATTGATAAGCTCAATTAATTCCAGACCTAATGAATTTACAAAATAACAAATTTACTTATGAGTTAAGTATGTACTGGATTCCGATGCATCTTGCAGCTACAAAGTTCATGGATGGATGAATTTTCAGAATGTGCTTAGGGCATTAGGCTATAACTTTATATATATATAACTTTTATATAAATATATATTTATAACTTTTCCATAAGGAAAATGTTCCGCTCACATCCGCTTACATTATTCATTAAAGTGCGACCATTACAGGGTTAAAATAAAGTCGCATTATCGGAAGTTTGTAGTAGAAATTTGGATATAAATGGAACTGTTTCTGAATAAATTATTAGAATTAAGGTGTTTTAGAAGCGCATGTTTACAGAATATTTCTGCATAATGAATACTTGCAGGAATTATCAGAAGTTTGACAATTTCCAAACAAAGCATGTGTGCAGCTAAAGTAATATTGACTTAAATAGAATTTGTATTAGTATTACTATCGGAATATGGATAAAGTATGAATATTATATTAATATGATAGTGGATTTTTTTAAATATTAGTATTCAATTTACGCTTTTTTAAGAAATAATAATAAAAAAAAAAGCATAACATTTGATTCCACTAGCGCATACGGTCTAAGTAAATCAGGAAATAAATTATATGCATTTGAAGTTTTGACGTTTTTTTTAAATCTTTTTTAATGTTTGATTTTTGGTGCATATATAAAAATATGATTTTATGGTGTTTATGGCAGCATGTATAGGGAGTGTTTTATAAGACCGCTGTTATATCCTTCGAACGAGAATTTACCAGAAGGGGCGTTTCCATTGAAATTTTCTAAAAATACATGCTACCCAGGGTTAATTTCATAACTCCACTTATTATCAAATTCCACCAGCAACAAGACAAGCTTGGTGGGTAACTAGACACTAGACACGGTAGTATTTTTCACGTAGGTATGGAATGTCACTTTTTTGAAGGTAATACTATGCTCAATTGTCGAAATGATGGTGAAACTATTTTTTTCTCGTAATAATAAGGTTAATTAAGCAGGTTAATTTTCATTGATTGAAAAATTATGGTTGGACCACTTTTGTTCTAGTTCATTTTAGCACTGTTTTGTATTTGGCAAAATGTCTTTATTTTGATTTACGAAAAAAAATTAGTAGGAATCGTTTTTGTGTTTTTTTTTCTTTTTCTTCTTCGATTTTTTGTGTTTTTTTTTCTTTTTCTTCTTCGATATTTCAATCCGATGCAGCAAGGTTCTAGATCTCGTTCTCTGCATTATGTTTCCAACAGCCTTTTTCAGCTCGGCATAATATAAGGCGCAGTTCATTTCCTCTGACACCTGTTCCAGATACTTCCGTCGCGCGTCAGGGAGTATTTAATTATTATTTAAAAATTTAACGTTTTTTATCAGAAAATCAGTACTTACACGAGTGGACAAACTTGATGTCAATAATAAAAGTATAAAATATCAGGTACCGTATACATGGAATAAATAAATATTATGTATTTTGTACTAATGTTGAAATTAAGGCTGAGATAAGCATTATCGACAAAATTAAGAAAGGTCTTTTACGTTGGTGCGGTCATATGAGCGAACGGATGATGAAAGAACCGCTAAAAAAATCAATGAGGCGACTGTGCCTGGATGCAGAAGTCGAGGAAGGCCGAGAAAGACATGGCATGATCAAGTAAAACAATTGCTTGAAAGTGGGCATGTCGGAATAATCGACGTGCGTGAGAAGATGTATGAATGTGAAGGAAGCGAGAGAAGTAGGCCGGGACAAAGTGGTGTGGCGTTCTATCCTTTCCGCCTACCCCTTCGGGAAATGGGCGTGATGGTTAGTTAGTTAGTTTATGTATTTTTTTAAATAATGTCTTTATTCACTTGCATCTAAATAGTAAATAAATATTTTCAAGTTACTAAATCAGTTATTAATGTGTATACTCACATGTATGTTTTTACTTCTCTAAAATGGTTAATGATTCCGATTGTTTTATTATTGTTCAATGGTTAAAAATATTGTTTCTGAATAACCGAAAATACCCAAGAAATTTCAGCCTTGCAAATTATTCAAGTCGTTTTCGTCGACAACGCTCAACATTAGTTTTTCAACTTCAAGTCCGCCAACTCTACTTAACTAGTATACCTTTCATGATAGGGAAGAAGTTTCCCATACTTTAGGGAAAGTTTCCCTTCGTTACTATCGCAAATTATGCCCAGAGAACATTACCTCACTGTGTTATAAGTAAGCCACCTACTGATAATAGAACAAGGGTGCAATGGTTTGAATGAATTAAACATAATATTTATAGAATGAATCATTCAGATTTGGCTGTGAATTTTCTTGGTGAAAATTCACTGTTATTTAAATAAAATAAAAACATGGTTGATACTCTAATCCTAATCCAACTGATTTTTTCAGACCAATAACCAATCTATAATTTTTGTCACCTAAATATCTGAATCCTGAAAGCCGTGAAAATTTACGTATTGGGATTAGTTCTGTAAACAACAAAAAATATTTTTTATGTTTCCTTTTAAGTAACGTACATGTTTCGAACATTTATTTTTGACTGAACTGTCATTTCAATTTCAGCGAGTAACCAGATGTACAAAATACAAAATGGTTTCGACCCTTTTAAAAACATTTCTCAAAGTACAAAACCCTACTGTATAGGGGTAGTATGCAAATAAGATGACCCCGCATTGCCGGCTGATTTATTCTGCCAGTAAAGTTATCAACGTTGCGAGAGTACGACTGGTGTGCCCTTTTTGTAAATTGCCTGCTGAAACATGCCACGGGTATTTTGCAGATAGAATTGTTACTTTTATAAAGGGTTACGGAAATAACATTTTATTTTAACTCTTTGGAAGTAAATGGATAAAAAAATATTTTATTTTCTTTTTAGTGTTAGATAATTGTTTTTTTAGATTAGTCAGACAAAGCACCAGACCAACATTAAACTGAGGTTGCATTGCACTTGGTGTACTAATGCAGTGCCCTATTCACATTTGTGCGCAGATAAAGGAAAGCCGAAGTAGTAGTCTCACTGCGCTTCCGATTCAGTTCTATTTTTTATTTTTTTTTACAGTTATGGCGGCCTCCGTAGCGTAATGGCTAAAGACGCTGGACTCACGATACGGAGGTTCCGGGTTCGATTCCCGGTGAGAACTCAAAAAATCAAAAGTGATTTTTCTCAAGCCTGGGTGTTTGTGGCGTTGTTCCCCTCTGTAATTGGGCCTCCTGGCCAGTTGAGGTGGTTAAAAAAAAAAAAAAAAGGAAAACTCTAATAAATGCTGAAAAAGTAACAAGATATTTTAATATTCCTCTGATCTGCAGTTCTTCGGTGTAAGGCTATCAATATTTAAACATTCACTGAAGTAGACCCGATCCTGTCTTAAGTGTGTCCACATTTTATTCTTATTGTCTTAGCTTTACCGATTTATAATGTTCTGTCCATTGATTTATTAATACACTTAGATTTGAACTGAACCCAAAAAATGACTGCAACTCCGCCAAAACCTCCAACTCCGCCAGACGCGTATTCAGTACTGCCGGCCGAGTCGGGCGTTCAGAAAACATTCAGAAATGCCTTCCTCTATAGTGAAACCGTGTAAAAACCGTACGGATAAAATTAAGAAAAAAGATGGTGTTACTTTCCACATGTAAGTGTTTATTTATATTAGGCGTAAGGAACGGGTTAGTATTGTATACTTTTACTGTAACCCTATATATATAGTATAGCCCACACCTTTTGCAGTGTGTGAGCGGATGCTTGCTGGCAGTCGAAGGGCTCTGATAGGTCGACCCGTGTAAGTGTATTGAGGTGCGGAATCTTCGTGTCATTACTTTTTCTAAATAATTTACTCTGCAAGGCAGATCTAAGTGTATTATAAATCAATGGTTCTGTCGCTATATTTATTGTTTTTTTGTTATAAATGGATATGTCCGTCAAAATAATATAAATAAATAAAGAATTATAGGTGATTATAAAACATGTGCAGTGTTTTGGAATTGAGATTTGAAGCATAACTATTGTTACTAAAGAATCTCTACTTTATGTAGAATTATTATTGTAGTGAGATTGTACGTAAATTTGCATCCTACCTAATAATATACATCCAAGATATTCTACAAAGATATGTTCCTATATTCCGCAAAGCCTTAAAAGGCTTGAGTTGACTTCGATCTCTGAAAGGTAACTAAAGCCTTCTCAACTCGATAAGATTGATCCTCTCCATGTCTACATCCCTTTGAGAACTTATAGCATTGAAATTTTTGCACTTGGTATCCAAACATTGCAAGCTTAGTATGAAAAGTTGTTTTAGTTATAAAAAATGACAAGTACGCGAGCGTTTATATTTATATTAACATTTTTCGATTTCTTAATTGTATAACAAATGACTGATTTTTTTTAAAAATTATGAAGTTTGTGGAAATTTTCAAATGCATGTTTTGACGTGATAACGTCCAATAAATCGATGAACACGTAAAATCTTGACTCATTGTCACGTTCCGCCTGAGCCGAGTGTGCAAGCGAGAGCGCGGAACAAGCGATAGAGAGGCACGATCGGCCTAAGCGTTCGGTTTGTGACGCATCTATCCCTCTTCCACTCCATCGGCCGATGCGTCCGAGTAGAAGGGAGACAGCAGCAGCACACAAGCTACAAAGTGAAAGTGAAATTAACGAGTGCAAAAAAATTATAATTTATGGAAAAAAATGAAATTTTCAATTAACTCGTGCTTTGTTTTATACAAAAAAATGATAATTCAGTAATAATAATTAAATGCAATTCATAAAAGTGTGCTATTTTTCAACAATGTTTTCTAACCAAAGTTTTTTTTTTTTAGGTTATTTAGTGGAGGAGCATATGTACGAACATATGAATCCAGCATATAAACTAAAAATTTATTGATATTCATAATTATTTCTAATAATGATCATAAGTAAGTGGTCTTTGTATCATATTATAAAAGCCGAGATTATACGTTCGTTTTTTTTTTTAAAATAATTTTAAAAAAAACATGTTTGCATATTTTGTGGTGATACTTTACTTCGAGATACTCAAATTAAAATTTTAATAATATTAAATTATTTGAGCGTATTCGTTTCAGTTCTATATTTTGTTTTCACTAGTATTAAGTTAGACTAGTATTTAAGTTTTTAATTATTAAGTTTTTTCCGGTGCCAGGGGTGTACTAGCAAATGCCTCTGTTGGCTGACGCAACTCTCATTAGTCTATAGTAATTATATTGTGACCACTACTCCCCATTGATTAAACTCCTGGGACTTTAGTGGGAATCTACTGCCTATTGTGTTGACTGTGTGCATAGCTCCGGTCTAACTCCAGTCCTTGTATTTCCAAAATTACGAATCTAACACACGAAGTAAATTCTAATCAATATAGGACACTTACAGTAAAGAGCGGGTCAGTATCAGAATAAAATCTAAATATTTAATTTAAAATCTACAGAGCCCACTACTTTTGCAAATTGGTCAGCATTTTGCGTAAATGGCATATTACATTTGAAATAAACCTTAATCTCTCAATAAATTTTATTGATTGAAAGAAATAAAAGCAGCTTTTCAGAAAAAAACAATATTTAAAAAATATGTTTTTTTCCGTAAGCGGCTATTTTTAGAACGAGTTTTTCAATTTTGTTCAGATATGGGAATTAATTGATTGTATTCTAATCCCAAGAAATAAAATTTATGTATCTACACTACATTAATAGATAGAAAGGTCATTCAATTCCACTTAAAATTCTAGAACTTTGTTTACTTCCAAATCATAACGAATTCTGTGTAATTTATAAGATTATACACAATCGAACAAGGATCACACAAATAACTAATGATCCAGATATGCATTTCGTTTACAACATTATAGTTAGAATGTTTTTAAAAATGTACATTCTCCAATTGTTTTTACATCTTGGGTTTACATTGTTACTATTACTATTTTCCCTTATCAGCACCTAATTACAAAAAATAATTATAATAATAATACTGCAAAGGGAACAGCATTGGTACAGTGCAGTTTTTCTTGATCATTTGCTATACGAATGCAAGATAATCTGTCTTACGCTTTCGAGTCAGCCCATCAGCATCATCAATTTAAAATACATCTAATTAAATTAATTGATAGTAAGAAAAAAACTAAAGTTAAAAACACATAAAAAATGAATTGCAATAAACGTGAGACTGAAAAAATAATAAAGCTCGTTTTATTGATGCATTAAAAATACGCGTGCCATGGCACCTGACCCTGTTTACGTCCTTCAACTTTGGGAAAACTTTTTTATTATAAAAGTTTAATTCTTTCTCGAATTTTTTCACTTACTCTGTTGTCAATGTCGTCCTGTGTGACGTATTTAGGCCGTCATAAATCCGTCCCCTTTTTAATTACTTTGCAGCCAGAAAGTCCGCCTTTTATAGTCCTTGTTCTGGCGGACATGCGGGGATCCGAGGATGAATTAAATTTGGGAAATCGGACAAAGGTGATTGTTGATAGCTAGTAGATTTGTTACTGGTAGTTTTTTTCGAATATTCGTCAAATATTATAAGAAAATACACAAAAATAAGTAAAAAGAATATTAGATTTGGTCGAGTAAATATTTCTAAGGTTGCATTAAAGACACTTCAGTAAATTGGTTTTAATATAAAAGTTTTGCCATTTTACTAAGAATTTTGAATGATTTCGTATTTTTATGGGTGTTGGATCCTGAGAAATACCTAAATAAGTTTATGTTTTTGCGATTTTACGCTAAACAAAAAATGTAGATGAAAATGCTGAAAATTAGTATTTATATCCAAGGTACACAAGAATTCTATTGTTGTATCCACTGTGTGTTTGGTGCATATAGTTTACTCCAACTACTTCTAAGCTAAAGCCCACTTTATACGGGACAGTTTACTGTGCAGTTTCTCGTTTAGAAAACTACACAGTTTCTTGTACCGTTTTTTGACCAATAAAAACTGCGCGGTGTGAATTTTACCTTTACACGGCACAGTTTACTGTCTGTAGGCATGCGCAGAACCATAGAATACACAGTCGGACTGCCATTAATGTTGCCATACTAATAATCTCTATCGTTTTGCAGATCTATCGATTTTGTGGAGATTTATTGAATGTACTGAAAATGTGCAACCGATCTACCGATTTTGGAGTCATTTTAATTTTAAAGCTTTTTTTATGCAATTATAAGCGCAGATAAATTCAACATAAATATTATGAATAATTTTAGGAACTTCTACCGATTTTACAATTTGGCAACATTACTCATCTGTCAAATAGTCGTTATTCGATATTTTGAATTTCGATCTAGGATTTCAGTTCATATTATTTATTTATTACATATATCATATTCGCCATCATAAAAGTTTATCTAAGTTTATTTGTAATATAACCGATACTATTGAATATTGTACGTATTATACTGTCGTAATCGCCGCGGGTGATGCGCGCGCCGAAACTGTGTGGAATAAGCGCACAGTGAGAATCTGACACTAGCACACAGTTTTTCATCCAGTTTTAGCTTTATACGGGACAGTTTTCAGACTGCACAGGAAACTGTGTAGTAAACTGTTCCGTATATAGTGGGCTTAAGCGTGGACGCAGACTTTACTAGGAAAGCCGATGAAAACTGGCGGTTTATCCCTTAATTTTATTCAATTTAAACAATTGGAATTTGTTAAAAAGATATTTTATTTAATACATTTATTCTTAGGTTTCTATAAATAATTCAGACAGTACGGACTTGGTAATACAAGATTTTTATTTTGAATTTAATGTTGTGAATGATACGATGAATGCAATAAAGTCACCATCTTGTTTTGCATCTAAAAATAGAAATTGCTCTAAAGATCTCAGAAAACAATTTACCTGTATTTTTTTTTCTAACACACATAACGTGAAATTCAAAAAATTCGCAGAACATTCATCGTAAGGGACAAAAAATATGTGCGTATATTATTCATAAATAAACTCAAGTTACATAATAAAATAAATGTAAGTACCTTAAAAATATCATTAAATAAACAAAGCACAATTGTTGGATATTTTTTAGCCGATGACAGATTCTTTATCTTCTAATAGTAATCTTGACACAATGCTAATGTAATACTCAGATGTCAGTTTAATTTATAATTTTACTGATAAAATAACCATTTTATTCCTAGTTATATTATTTTAAAATGGTTACCTATAGGTAATTTTTGTTGACTTTAAAATCAAATTGATCATATTGGTGGCCACATTGGCTGATAATTTATAGTTTATGAAAACACACAAGCTTATGCACATTGCTCCGAATAATCTTATTTTTTTACTTTAATCATTACGTACGCTAATGCTAACTTCACGAGAGTGGAAAGGTTAAGTAAAAGTTGTAAAAATTAATCTGGAAAAAATGCAAAGTTTTGTTTACAGTAAATTTTAGTCGATTAATAAATTTAACAGTGCAGTTGCAAATTCCTATTTGAATACTCAAAACGATCTGTTCAGGAAAACTCCATCACCTTCGGCCTTTTCAGATAGTTTTTTTCAGGCCTGAAGTGTCGGAAGAGTGGCACTTTTCCGGCAGGACAATTTGCCCTCGCAGCATTCTATCCAGGGGTCTTCTGCCTTGTATTTTATCAGAGAATCTATACCTCTTGGAGACGGGGCTTTCGCTAATTGGAGCTACGTGACGTTTTCGTTTTGTTGCGGATAGGAGAACAGCATCAGATTCTGAATCAATTTGAAAAGATATACCTGGAAAATAAAGAATTTTTTTTCTAAAAATACTGTTTCAATTTTAAACACCTTATTTATTTATTTACTTACTTATTTATACAAAAACCAACAGTCAAATAATCATTATAATAAACATTAAAAGAAAACAGAGTAGACCAATTAGAGGTTTTCACAGGTAGCAACAAAAACAGGTAAAAAAGGAAAAAAAATATTCTCATCGTAAGATTACTACAAATAAATTATATGTACATAAAAGTGAGTTAAAAGTTAGAAAAGAAAGAAAAAAAATGCTAACTCAACAAAATGTGATCAACAAAGTGTGATTTCACTCGGAAAGCAAACGCCGCACATCACCATGGTTATTCTCAAATAAATCTATATTCAATGTTTTAGATATTTTATTAAAGTTATTGGAGGCTCGCCGTAAATACGATTTTTTTCTATAGTTAGTATGTACCAGAGGGGTATAAAGAAGAGGGTTGTTACGAAGAGTTTTACTAGGAATATTTATGGAAAGTTAAATGTTAATATTAATGTTAAATGAATGGTTATAATAAGAGATCGTTTAAATTGGATTTTGATTATTTTTTTAATAAATACAATTCGAATCATGAAAGTGCTTACTCCCATTTCTCAGAAACTGAAATTTTGTATTTCAATAAAAAAAACATTTTCCTTTTTTTTTTATAAAAATATTTTGACCCGTATAATTATTATGAAAAATACTTTTTATATTTACGGTTTAAGTATCATAAAAATCCGAACAAGTATTTATTGAAAATAACAAATAACAAACAACTGTCATTCTACTTTAAAGGGTTAGAGAAGTTAACTACTTGCGGTTTTGAAACAATTAAATAAAATTATGTATTTCTTATAAAACTCCATAATTTTTATATTTAAACTCATTTAGTGCTTTTTTTCTTCATATTTTATCACATTGTGCCTTAGTTTATTTTACATAAATGTTTATATTTTGATAAGTAGAGAGCATGACATTCGCTAAGCTTAAACTTTTTCCCGCTCGCTCTAATCGCCGTGCAAGCAAAGTCTACTGGATGTTTTCAACAATTTTTCACAAGACACAAAGCTACGTTGTTTCCACAAAAAAAAATGATATAAAAAAGCTGTAAAAATGGTATCGTGATTTATCGTACCTTCAGCTTTGGCGATTCCCTTTGGCGAGTCATCCCAGGTTTTTTTACTTCCCCAAACGACCCATTTAAGGCCACTAACGAGCCTGGACCAAATCGTAGTAGACTCATTCTCCGCCTGCTTTTGCTGACCGCTTTCTTCCTCTATTGACCTGCTATTCAATATTTTTTTAGACTCCTTTATTGCCACAGTTCTCTTTGTAATCCTTATACTTAGCTGTATTTCTGTAGAGCAATTCTGATTCCTGAACGCTGAACTTAAAGTATCTTGTATGGATTTTGCAATCATATGGGATAGATCTCTTTCTTTTCTCTGAGGACTTGTTACGGCAGGAGTTTCGGGACTATCGACTATACACGTCTTGTAGTGATCGGCACTAGATATTTCTGACTCTGTAGGAGAAGAAACTGAAAAAGAATGTGACTTTTCTTTTATTAATGGAAGTGGAGATACTTTAATATCTTCTAAAGTTGGACTATCGTTAGATTTGAAGTTGATAGTTCTAGCTGCGATAATGTTGGACGTGGCTTCAGCGGTGTTTGGTGGAGTTTCTTCTGGATTTGTGAATCGATTTACTTTGGGTGTTGTATAAAGTTTTGAAGCTCTCGACTCAAAATTGTTGATCATTGCTTGGAATCTAGGCGTTCTTGTATGAAAAGCTCTCGATCTTCCAGGCGTTGATTTTCGTGTAGGTTTTAAGAATTCTAAAATAACAGAAAAATACTATTAAAGCTTTTGTTTACTTAACAATTTGATCACAACATTATAATATTTTACATCGCTATTCATAAAGTCTTTGGTGATTTAAGGACCTATTTATTTTTAACAAAATAATTTGATTGTTGGAATATTTTGGCTGGCAAAATTTTCTGATAATTGTGTTGAAATTAAGTTTCCTGGAGAGGTCTGAAAATTTTCAAAATTATCCTCACGCGCTTTGTGTGTCAAACGTCAATTTCAGTATCTTTTGTAAAAGAAAAATTGTTTCCTTCGGCTAAAAACAATATTTTTTCATGGCCTAGCAACATTTTCGAAAAGTAAACATAAAATCAGAATCAATTTAAGTTTTATTGACAAAAACAAACTGTAGAAATTCGCTTCAACCGATCATTGGATTTCATTTAATTTAAATTATTTTATTTTGTTTTAATTTTGTATTTAAATACTATTTTATTTCTTTTATATCCATGTCATATCATTCAAACATTATACATTAATATAAAAAACTCTTATTTATAAAAAACCATTTGAGTGTGTCCAAATAGCAATCATAAAGGTTTCTGCTAAAATGCTTAGCAATTTTCTCAATGGATGACAGAGAGTGTTTACATGTGAAGTGTCGCGCTATTTGACTGTATATATACAAGTTCTGATAATTGGCAGATATGGATATCAAATACTAGGTGAAATGGGGAATGTTGTAATACATCAAGTGACCACTTAACCCAGCCAATGACAGGTCAAAAGCCCTGTAAACGTCTAGATATCCATACTCCCTTCCAAACTTCTTGTCTCTGTTGATATGTCAAATTGTAACACTTATTTACTTCATCACTGTCTCGTAAGAAAAACATACTTCTTAGAATCGATTATCTGCACGCCCTGTCCGCACTCAATGGTGCATAGGGCACTGAGTTACAACAAGTGCAGTGTATCTTGGTCATTTTATTACATGCAGGTTAGATCAGTACCAGTCCAATGTATCACATGAAATATTCATATGAAAATCAATAAATATTTCACGAGAATCGAACCCGCGACCTAATGCACGGTAGCCAAATGCGCTACCACTACTCTACCAGGCGGACATATAGATTTATTTATTTATTTCTTATTTATTACATATATAATTTTACAGTTTGGAATGATTATATTTCAGTTATTTAGGTATAACCCCGTGCTTAACTGAAATATTTACAAAAAAAAGTACATTTATATGATATGAATATAATTTGATTGTAAAAAGAATTTTTTTTAAATTGTTAAAATAATTATAATAAAAGGAGATTAAGTAATACAATTACAAGGAAATAAATGTAATAAAACTGGACAAACGGTAAACAAGAGATATCAAAATAAATATGCATATTGAAAAGATTAGTAATAATAAAAATATCTTATTCATGATTTTAAATACATGAGTACATGTATGTCCTGAACAAAGATTAGACTCATTTTACGATTACAGCTCTCATCCATAGTGTTCTTATAAAAAATGAGAATCCTATTGTAAGAAAGCCTAGCAAAGTAAGCTTCTCATTTTTTTGGTAAACTGTCTTATCTAAGAAAGCCGAAAGAGGACTACTTCCCCCTTCCCTTGGGATAAATAAATTTTTAAGTGACATTCGGCAGGTCATACTCACACCACAGCATCAGGAGGATAATTTCAAGAAATTGTCGCCCGTTCAACGAAAATTCCAGGAAGACAATTCTTTTGATTAAAATTATCTGAACGTCTTTGAATTTATTCTCCTCGTATTTTACTAACATAAATTTCATTTAGGTGCTTTTTGAACTTTGTCTACTGGACTCTTAAATATTCCGATGTTTAGGAGTGAAATGAAAATCTATTACGCGATTCTGAAGATTCATTCGCAGATTATCAGAATACCATTATCATTTTTTTTTAAATGAATATCAGACGTGACATCTCAACAGAAATGAAGAAGTTTGGGAAGGAATGGACAGTGGATATCTGTATCCTAAACGGGGTTCTATTCAACGTGAAATATTTATTTACATGTGATTTTCATATTAATATTTCATGTGTGATACCTTGGACTGGTACTGTAGCGTATGACTGATTATCCTATCTTCTTGCAATAAAATAATCAAGATACACTGCACTTGGTGTACCGATTATATATGCACCATTGGGTGCGGATAAGGGAAAGCAGTAGTAGTAGACGTGTCCCAAACTTGACTATTTTAACATTCTCTATTCCACCTATTTCATATACTATATCTGCCATTTAGAACTTGTATACAATGGACTTATATACAAGTTGGAGCATGTGGGATCCACAAACTGTTTCACTAAATTCCTATACTTCTTTCTCTAATCAGCACCCAGTAGAATCAGCGCCCTGGTGCTTAAGGCACAGCATCGGCTAAAAACATGTAAGTTGTAAAATAAACATTTCGTTTTGTTAGGTATATTAGGGGATAAAAGAATACAACTTTTTTTAAATTTTTGAAGTCAATATTTTAAAAGAATTTTATTAACTTAAACTTTTTTTTTAAATCACAACAGTTTACAAATATTTTATGAGATGAACAACACTCAACCCAGCCGATGACAGGTATTAGCTCTGTAAACGCCTAGATAATCCAAAATTCATTTCCAGAGCTTCTCTGTCTCTGTTGAGATATCAATAATGATTTATGGACATTCTTCCTATATTTTTTATTTTATTGTTATATGCTTAACAATACTGCTATTTTTATAACGTAAATCGTTTAAGTCTTTTTGTAAAAAATTGTATAAAGCCCTTTAACGTAGGCTTTTTTTTATTAACCCGATTGCATTCTATGAAAAATTGAAAATCATATTTTGTGCGCGTATTATTCTGATAGTAAAATAACCCAAATACGGATGTCAATTTTCCTAACAGAAATACATTGATTGATAAAACAGGATACAAAAAAATCATAATTTTAATATTTTTATAAAATAATAAATATGTACACAGTTTAAGTAAAAACATTTTTACTGTTACGAATATTAAATAATAATTATAGTATTGTGCATTTAATTCTACATTCAACTTTTAAATTCAAAAATACTTAAGAAAATAGACGTCAAAGTTGTGGTATGGTAAATACAATAATTTGCCAAAAAAGACCAACGCCCAATGCGAGAGACAAGAGGATAAAATGCATCTCAAAGTCAAAAAATATTAATCTGATTATGCAAGACACGTCAAAGATTTTTAAAACAATATAGACTATAAACAAAGGAATTACAATCCAAAGCATACCGAAAGTTGTTTTCTTTTTCTCCAAAACGGGCTCTTCAGCAAAAGTGACTGTTTTCTTTTTGGCGCTGGAATTGTTCCCGGGAGTTTTATTCAGACACGAAGAATTGCTGCAAGGGGCAACCGGATTTTCCGCCCTTGCTAAGCTCTGGTCAGCCGGACTTGACGGCTCGTCCTTGGTCGTGATGGCCTTGGGAGCTACCTGGTCAGGGTTTGGTGGACTTTCGATGGAAGAAAGCATTTGGGAGGATATCTAAAAACAAAAGTAATAGACGTAGTATGGATAACAATAAACGGTATTTAGTGTGTCAAAATGTTTGTTGAAGCGATCTCTTAAACCAGATGATAACAGATCTTGTGAATGTCTGAATGGTCCATATTCCCATCGAGACGTCCTCAATCTTCTTCATCTCTGTTATTATAAGACATATTTAACAATATTTTGAAGAATATATTACTTTTAATGCATTGTATTGTAATGAATGGTTGGAAAATGACACATAAATACAAAATTCTAAACAACATTTTTAATAGTGCGTTCAAGGACAAACACATTTTTATATAAGACATTTTTTGCTATCACAGTACATAATTACAGACCTAAGGACATCATTATAAAGATGATAATGATGTACCTTTTGATCCTCCGTTGGAGAGGTTACAGCCACGTCTGAATCAGGACTATTAATTCCTGACAGGGTTGATGACGTAAAAGACTTCTGGAACATTCCCCATTTGGCTTTGCTTGAATTTGTCGGGGTACTTGTCATCACTTAAAATAAATAATTTAAAATAAACCATCAAAAGTTGAGAAGGTTTTAGCGTTTTAGATATAAACAAACTACTAACGCAAATAAACCATCGTTTTTTTTTTATTAAAAATAAATTTTCAAAGAACGTTAATTTGACATGCATGAATGTTGTAGGCATGCGGTAGATATAACTTATGTTAAAATCAAAAAACGATTTTTTTGTTTCTACGTGATTTTATTATCAAGTTAGTGACAATTGTTTCGCCTTGTAAGGGCATTATCAAACTGTGGCGTTGAAACATTTACATCTTATTTTATACAATATTGGCTATCGGTAGATATAACTTTACATCCAAGATTTGAACCCCAAGAAATAATCAACCCCAATTGATTATTTATGTAAGAAGAGCGTACGTGCATATTTTACAAATGATTTTCTATTGTTACGATATTTTATTTTATAATAATTGGATAACTTATTAAGCGCAATTTTTATGAAAAATCACCTCAAGGTCGCTGTACATTGACATAACTTAATTAATTCCAGACCCAATAAATTTGCGAATTCAAAATCTAACGAAAATTTACACTACGGAAAATTTATGTCACTTTTATGTAAATGAAGTGCTGGCATCCAGTTTATCTTGCAGCTACAAAGCGCATGGACCGCTGAAATATCAGCTCTTCATATTTCATTAAAAAATATTTGTACGGTCGGGACACGATTTTGTTTTAAATACAGAAATAAACAAGTGTAATAGATTGAAGTTCTGACTGATTCAAAATTTTATCAGATATTATTGATATCTCAACAGAGACAGAGAAGCTCTGGAAACGAATGTGGGTTATCTAGGCGTTTACAGGGCTTATGACCTGTCATTGGCTGGGTTAAGGGCCACTTGACGTAATTAAAAAAAACCCATTCCGCCTGTCATCTGACAACCATGTATGACAATTTTTTTTGAAACTTGTATATATCTAAGATGTAAAGAACAATCCGCTTGCGAGTTGTTATTTCAACAGATTTCGAATATTTTTAATATTCTTTCTCTATAGTGACATCTATTGAGAATATTGTGAAAGCATTTTTTTGGGCGATCTACTTTATTAGATTGGAACCTTACTTGCACCAATAAAGTAGATCGCCCAAAAAAATGCTTTAACAATATTCTCAATTGATGTCACTACACATAACCCAGCCAATGACAGGTCATAAGTCCGTAAAACGCCTAGATAACCCACGTTCGTTTCCAGAGGCTTCTCTGTCTCTGTTGAGATATCAATAATATCTGATATCAGCCCAGCATGGGTATAATCCAGTAATTTGTCTACAAGTATTTGTATTCATTCAAAATGTTGTTCAAAATTTTATTATTTATAAAACATTATTTATCATGTATAATAACAATTATAACGCATTGTTCAACATACCTTCCGAATTGTACTCCATTTTCAGTTTTAAGTACTGGAAACCACGGTTACCATTCTCTTCAAAACTGCAGGGTTGATTTCATTATCATTAGTTTTTCTTGAGCAGGGGAGTACAATATCCTGGGAATCTTTTGACATCTTCATTACGAGAAACTATGATCAGTTCGGACCACGGGGGCGAAAGGAGTCACCACTTTACAAGGGGGATTTTTAATAGGAGCTGTATTACAACTGTACTTCGCACACTCCAGCGGTAGGTGGGCTCGGCATATGTGCGCCATTAGGGCCTCGGGAAGAGGGCACTTCGCGGTTAGGGGCAGGGATTTGAGGCGGCAGAGATGGCAGTCGTAGGTAATCCCATGCTCTTTCGACTCGTGAACCTTCCTACAGTCGGCACAGCAGAAGATCTTACCGCATTCAAGACACCGCAGCTGAAATATTAGATTCGGAAACAATTCGTAACGTTGGAAGACTTTTACTACGAGAGAACCTACATTTAAGATAAAATTCACGCGTTGGGCCCAACGGGAACATCTTTCGGTTTAATAATATCAGCCGCAATACGTAATCGTCAAAGTAGTATATAAATGGTATAAAAAAACTAGTAGTACAACCCTAAAACTGGTGAATCTACATCATACTTTGAGTCGAATGTGTAATATGACATTTGGATCTAGGTTGAAAAAAAAAAAAAAAAATCATAATAATTAACACAGATTAAGTAAAATTGCACTAATTCTTATTAAAACGCGTTTTTTTTTTTTTGTTTTCTTTGTGAATAGTATTATTTGACTAAGTAAATCAACTTTAAAAAATCAATTTAAAAAAAAATATTCCACAATATCGACTCCAAATATGATGTAGATTCATTGGTTTTTCGCTTGTACATAGAGTTTTGTTACAAGATGTTTACACAAAAACAATATTTTTAATACGTTGGACTGACTATACGGAGGTTCCTGGTTCGATTACCGGCGAGAACAAAAAAAAATTTTTTCTAAAGCCCTGGTGTTTGTGACGTGGTTAAACAGTGGTCAAACCAATATATTTTTAAGTTAACTTTTAACCATTTTAACAAGTAAAGCATTAATTTATTCTAAAATAATATTTATTTATTTACCAGCTCAAAAAGTCATAAAGAGATAAAAAAAAATAAGCAGACATAATTAAAAAACCTTTATTATTACTGTATCCGGGAATCTAAACTGCAAACACCATAGAACGAGTCTAAAGTCTTAATCGCTACACCACGGAGCCAGTTTCGATTTCATTTTAAATTTAAAAGCATTTTTAAATGACGGTAAATAAATTATTTGTCATACTTACTTCAAGTGGAAGTTTCATGTTTTTTTAAAACTAGTTATATTAAAAACATGCATACTTTTATGTTGAAAAATCCATGTAAAATATTATGTTATTCTCAGAAATCTGTCTGTAAAAACTTCTGATGTTCCAATTCGATTCAAACATCAAAATATATTATTAAAACTCCAAAATATTTATTTTTGACATACACTGACACAAAACAAACATTTCACTAACAGTTTATTGTTGCAATATTGACTGCTGTACAAATAACAAGTTATTTTGATAGTGCATAGAAGTGCATAGATTTAGTTGGCTAGCATAATAGATAACCTGAGAGCAAAAATGACACATCTTCAAATTCATCTTTTTAATTTTGTTTTTTAGTTTATTATTTTCACTTCAGGCATCGCTCTGCCGATACAACACGAGGCAGACTTGGTGTACCAACGCAGTGCCCTATGCACCATTGGGTGCGGATAAGGGAGAGTAGTCATAGTATTTTCAAGTCAACATTTATAAGACTACATGATTAAAGCAGGTGATATTTTTTTTGGTTAAGCTTAAAATAAACTACTACTACTAGGTATTTCTTTCGCTTATCCGCACCCAATGGTGCATAGGGCGCTGCATCGGCACACCAAGTGCAGTGTATCTTTATCATGTTATAACATGAAGGTAAAATGCTTAAATAAATATAACCTGATACTACAATACACTAACTAACTCACCATCACACCATTTCACCAAAGGTGTAAGCAGAGAAGATAGAACGCCATACCACTCTGTCCTGGCACACTTCCCTCGCTTCCTCCACATTCATACATCTTATGCGCGCACGCCGATCATTCCGACTTTTCACATGTCCATTATTAAGTATGTACGTGTTGTTCTTGATCATGCTATCTTTTTCGGCCTTCCTCGACTTCTACACCCAGGCACACTTGCCTTATTTTTTTTTTCAATCGTTCGAAATACGTATTCTTTTATTTTATTTAATCGTTAAAGTTAAAAAAATTATGCTGACAACATGATAAAATATTTACATATCGACGAAGGAAATGAAAAACTTACTAAGCGACAACATTATACCACGCGACATAATATATAATATTAATAATATAATAGTATCATTTGGTTTTTCAGATATTATGTCGCTTTTTTATTTCCACCGTCGATAGTTAGCGATACATTTTTAGTTTAATATTACTATTATTTTACGAACTTTTTTTGGTCACATATGAATACTCAAATGTAAAATATTATTCATAACACTTACATTTACAAAAGTACCTACCTCTCAGATTATGTAGTACGCCAACATTTATTTTACTTGCAATGATTAAGCAAAAATATTATTATTGTCATGCGAATAATTTAGTGGCGTTTCAAACAAACATTTCATGTATTGACAGTCATGTTTCGTAATGAATAATACTTTGAGTTATTTATAATTATTTATTGTGTGTGTAAATAACAATGTTTCAGTGAAAAATATTAATTATACATTCAGATCTCAAAATAATTACTTTTCTGTGAATATAATAATGTGTCCAAACTTTTTGTGTAATACTTATTTAATACTGTTCTATGCGTTTTTAAGCTGGAGTAAATACGTGAGTATCAATATTCATTAGAATTTTATTTTTATTGGTTTTGATCGTCTTGCGGTTTATATTTTACGTGATTTAAATATAAAACGATTCTCAAAATATTGGTTACGTCTACACCAGTGTTTATTTAATAATATATTCTTTACTGTGAATCCAATTGTAACAAACACTTAAGTACGTTTAACCTTTGAACAAGAATTTTATAGAATTAACATTCCGCATTATACACCGTGTCCCACGATGAGACCGCGAAACTCCGGAGGGTGATTGTTCATGGTATTCTGAGAATTATCCGGGCATTTTTAATAAATTAATTTTAAAAAAGTATTAATAAAAAGCGACTATGTAACTGGATTCTGTTTGAAATGCTAGCGGTGGCGGGGTGGCGGCGGGGGCGGGGAGGAGTGGGGGTCTGTCTGGTCACCGAACGCTATATGCCTTTCGAAATTCGAATTTTCATATCTGAAATTGGGTGCAGTCACGTGGTGTTAGCCAGTTCAAAAATGGACGGTATTACACGCGTGAATTTTTATTCATATTTTAATCATTTTTTTAAGAAATTAGAATTGAGTTTTTTTTCAGAATATCATGAATAATCACCCTCTGGAGTTTCGCGGTCTCATCGTGGGAAACGGTGTATAGCCTAGACAGTAGATATCAAGGGTTGCTCACTTCTGTGTTCCCTATGCCTCCCGGGAGCCTAAACCATGCTTGCTTATTTTACAAGGCATCGGGGTTCTCGGCGTCGTCCTGGACGTCCACTGTTGACAATTTGCGTCAGAGCTGCGGGACGTGGACTTGACTTGACAGGATGCACGGGAGCCGGCGGCCGATCGCTCAGCCTGGAGGCAGTTTGTGGAATCCATATGCTCCACATAGGGAGCGGATATGGTATGATAGTGATGATGACACTTCATACTTCTATGTCTGAGGTGTCTATTTACCCACTTCGTCATCAATAGGCATCTACGTTACACGTTTCTAAGTACGAGTGTGGAGTCTTTAGACAATAGCACAATGCATATAATTGTATAGCTGTTCTTTTTTTAAAAATATAATAAAATAATAGAGAGTAGTATTACCAGAATTTTTTTGACGTAATAACGTCTAATTAATCGATAAACGCCGGCTGCACACACGAAAAAGCATGACTCATTGTCACGTTCCGCCTGAGCCGAGTGTGCAAGCGAGAGCGCGGAACAAGCGATAGAGAGGCACGATCGGCCTAAGCGTTCTGTTAGTGACGCATCTATCTCTTTTCCACTTCATCGGGAGATGCGTCCAAGTAGAAGGGAGACAGCAGCAGCACACAAGCTACAAAGTGAAAGTGAAATTAACGAGTGCAAAAAAATGATAATTTATGGAAAAAATTGTAATTTTCAATTAACTCCTGCTTTGTATTATACAAAATAATGATAATTCAGTAATAATAATTCAATTCGATTCATAAAAGTATGCTATTTTTCATAAATGTTTTCTTATGACGTTCTCACGTAAAATTATCGTCCGTAAACTGACTTTACAGACAACCAAAAGTTTTTTTTTTTTTCTCTCAATCAAACATCTTTCCTTCACATCAATCACTGTTTATTTTTTATCTCCGTTAAAGCGTGTACCTTTCTGTCAGCTGACTTTCGATGTCGGGGTGGGAACCTGTCGGGGGGGCGGTGGGGGGGGGCGCAGGGTGGGGGGGGAGCTCATGTAATATTTGCAGAGGGATCGGGGAGACCAGGGGATCACTTATACCCTAAAGGAAATTTTATATAACTTAGTGGGGGGGTAAGGTTAGGGGTTAAATGATTTATTATATACCTTTAGACGATGTCGGGGTGGAAATGTTAAAGCGTGTACCTTTCTAGGTTAGCTGTCAGCTGACTTTCGATGTCGGGGGAACCTGTGTCCGGGGGGGGTGGTGGGGGGGGAGCAGAGGGATCGGGGAGATCACAGGAACTAGGGGACCACGAAACTGTCGCCCTTTTGGAGAGACAGTCACGTGACGGTGAAAAACAATAAAACTTTTGGACTCAATTGGGGACCGGGGGGTACGCAATCACTCAGATATTTTTTTTAACTCCGTTACGTGCGTGGAAATTGATATATACCTTCTAGGTTAAGAGTCTGTCAGCTGGACTTTCGATGAGCGGGGTGGAATGTATAGTGTCCGGGGGGGCGGTGGGGGGGGGAGCAGAAACGGGGAGTTTAATTTCAATCACAGACAATCGCGTTGGGGGGGGGGGGCTTTAGGGGACCACGAAACTGTCGCCCTTATTTACCACATAGAGAGAGACACGTGACGGGTAAATATATTTTTTAAAACATATTATGACGGTGTTTTGTTAGTAATGGTATTTACCATGGGATAAATAACTCGTAGCCCAAATGTCTTTTGGAGGGGGGACGGGGTCAAACGGTAAAAAAACTTAAAAAACTTATTGGGTTTATTACCTACCTATATTTTTAGTTTTTTCGCCTCTTAGTGTAGTAATATCGCGTTGGGCTACCATGCGTGGGTTCGATTCGCAATGGGATTCGGTATGAAATATTGATTTAAATGTTTTCTGATTTATATTTTTTATTGACATTACTTGGTGGAAGTCTATCCTTCCATTACCTACACCTTCTCACGATACTGCCATTTAACATAGTTTTTGTATTATGCCTCATTTTATCTCACACTGACTCTCTCTAACTCATGTACATTTTTGGTTTTTCTATATTTCTTGTATAAAATTGCTTTTGCCTTGTGCAATATATAAAAACTTATCCCTCCAGTTCCTCATTACCTACTTTGTTATAATACTGCCATTTAACACATGTTTTTGTATTTCGTCTCTTTTTTCTCTCATATTGTCTTTTTCCAACTCATGTGTTTGGTATCTAAATTCATTTTGTAAAAACTGCCCGTTACAGGGTGAAAGAAATACTGGTCAAAATAAATAAAAGTGGAAGTGTACCAAGTATTTTTTATTTAACTTTAATTAGTTATATGTTAATAATTTAAATGTTTTCATTTTAAAATGATTCATATGTGATACCTTGGACTGGCTCATTAGCGTAAGACTGATCACCTTGCCTTCAAGTTACTAAAATTGTGAAGATACACTGCCCATTTTTTTTAAAGGCAGGGCCTCGTGCATTTTTAGTATTAATATAAGCACCCAAAGATGGTTGGTACCTGATTAAAACCATCAATGAGAGGCGAGCTCAATGGATCCACTGCTATTAAGTTTTACGCAGTTTATGACATAACTACGGGACTTCTATTGGAAAAAAACACCTCTACTGGCAGCTGATCACTTGACTTGAAAATACTACTAACTACTACTTTCCCTTTTCCGCACCCAATGATGCATAAGGCACTGCATCGGTACACCAAGTGCAGTGTATATTGATATTTTTTATTATACGAAGGTAAGATGATCAGTCGTACGCTTCAGTACCAGTCTAAGGTATCATAAATTATATATATTCGGTCCTTACATATGAAATCGGCGTTTCGTATGGGAGGAACATAAAGTTGTTTTTTTTTTAAATATAATATATTTATTTAATCAAAGTATGTACCATTGCTATCTATGCACTTTTGCCATCTCATAGGTAGTTCATCGATCCCTTTACTAAAAAAACCATTCGGACGGAAATCAATAAAATCTTTGAAGTGGGTTTGGACTGCCCCATCGGAGTTGAATTTTTTCCCTTGCAAGAAGTTATCCAAATTTCGAAAAAAATAGTAATCTGTTGGGGCAAGGTCCGGAGAGTACGGTGGATGTCTTAGACATTCCAATTGAAGCTCTTCTAATTTGGTAGCCGTCTGTTGTGCAGTGTGTGGTCTAGCGTTATCATGAAGCAGCAGTGGCCTAGAGCGATTAACCAGCCTCGGTTGTTTAGCAGCTAGCTCTTCCATCATGGTTTGCAGTTGCTGACAAAAAACATCTGCCGTAATCGTCTGGCCAGATTTAAGAAAGTTGTAGCGAACGACACCAGCACTAGTCCACCAAACGCTCACAAGTAACTTTTTTGGAGTCAGTTTTCGCTTGGGGCATGGTTTGGCTGGTTCGGCAGGGTTCAGCCATTGCGATGAGCGCTTCCGATTATCATACAGGATCCACTTTTCATTACAGGTAATGATTCGATTCAAAATCCCTTAATTATTGTGCCGGTTGAGTAATGCAACGCAGCAGTCAACGCGCGTTTGTTGATTTGCTTTACTCAATTCGTGAGGTACCCACCTTTCAAGCTTTTTCGCCTTCAATTCTTCATTATCAACTTTGGTCTCCGGCCGACTACGGGGCTTGTTCTGCAGGTCGAAATTTCCAACGAAAAACGTTGGAACCAAAAACGCACTGTGTTTTCTTTTGCGGCACCGTCGCCCTACAACATTTTATTTCACATATATGCAAAAATTAAAAACACCACAACAAATAAAACTTACAACCAAAAACAACAACAACCCCCCAAATTATTTATTGTGTAATATCTACGGACGGGGGGCCATTGATAGTTAATAATTTAATGATTGTATTCGTTTACTGGATCCAGGGGACTATAGAATTTTTTGAAGCCAAATTTACTTTTCATGTATACCACCATTCACGTGCTCCCCCCCTCAAATATCTATTGGACCAATTTATTTCTATTTTTATTGCCATTTTACATTTTTCTATGAGCGTTATTATTATAACCATTATTGTTGCCAATTTGTTTGATGATATTTAATTCACGTTTTACATCAAAGGATCATTAGCAGTAATGCGAAAAATATTATCCGTAAGTGATAAAATAAATCATTGCACGCGTGAGTATAAAATACTCTATTCCAGGTCATGCAAGTTTTACTTTTCAAGCTTGTTCTAGTAAGAAAATAGTTTACGAACATAAAGTACAGTTGTGATCGTAAAAATCAATACCAATTTTTTGCTTTTAAAAAATAAATAAAATAAAATTTAAAAAAATGCGCGGCACCCTCGAACAATAATTTCAGAGTTGCAATACTTGAAAAATACTACCGTAATCTGAGGGTGTCTAATTACCCCCATACGGTCATAATAGGCATCTTACGTCATCCACTAGACATCACACGTCACACGTAACGTGTACTTGGACTAAATGCTGGAGTCTTTGATGACGGTGGAATTTTGAAATTATAAAAGTTATGTTTTGAAATTAGATATGACCTAGAGGAACATTTATGAAGCCAAGAAAATTTGAATGGAAAACGCCTTCTAGTGAATTCTTGTATGAAGGCTGCCACAGTACCTCGGAGGCCATATTTCCCCACACAATGTATTTTTGTGACTTAATGTAATCATTGCGCGTGTTGGAATTGTGATACATTGAGTGGAATTAAAATTACCGCTTTCCTTGTTATATTTCCCTGTCATTTTCATGTTTTAATTGTTCGTTCAAATTTCAGATTACGATAATCGTCAGAATTAATGTAGAATCCATATCAGGAAATATACTACCTGATGCCGTCACCAGCAGGCCTAGTATATACGAAGTATCAGGAGAGAAGGAAGTCGTAGTAGATGATAATATTTTCCAATTACATAGACATTCTGATGGAAAAGTTTTCATGGAATTCACATACATAATGGACATTATTGAACCAGTTACATTTGTTGAGGTAAGTCCATTTTGTGATAATTTTGAAACACAATGCATTCGAAAAAATATCTTGCAACGTTTCGAAGTACATTGAAGTGTCCATTTTTTTGGTCAGCTAGATTAATGAAAGAAGTTCTTATTAAGTGTGAGGAATTTGAACCATATGGTACCGTTTAAACGTTTAAAGTTTTGTAAATATTGAGAGATTATTATGATGAAAAATCGGCGTAATTAAAATAGCTTACGAAACATAATGTTGGTATTATTTAAATCCTTTTTTTTGTAGAGTATTGACTTTAAGAACGGAACATTTCTACTTATTTCTCATCCTTGGTTGCTGAATTAATGTTTCATCCATCGGAACCTTCACGGGGCAAGTGCGAGATGGAAAAGGGGTTGATGCGTCTGCAGAAAAATTCAAGCAAAAGGAACATGATAGTTGCTGCCAAATTTTTACACAGCAAAAGAATACTCTTTAGGGGTCATTTTATACTGTACCACCCCGTCAATAGAAAAGTGAGGGATAGTCAATTCAATGTACGTCAAAAAATTTTTTTATCAGTACAGATGGAGAATTGAATTTAATAATGTTAAATTTTATAGATACAGAATTTTGTGACATACATAATATGTTAATTACTCATAGGTGTATTTTTTTAAAGCGAATCGTAAGTTATTATCGTATGTATGTTGCACACAGGAAATTGTCAATGATATAGCTAATAATGTAAATCTGTTATTGGTTTTTTACGTTTTTAAAAGCATATAATGAACCAATATCCACTTAAACGTTTACATAAAAAACATTAACTGTTAGGTCAGCAAAACGTCGCGTCGGCCATTAAATATTCCATACAGTTTTCGTTTTATACAGGACAGTTTTGAAAACTACACAAAAAACTGTACAGTTATTCTGTCCCGTGTAAAGTGGGCTTAAGTGTTAGCTTAGTTTCACCAATTGGGATGAAAATTGGTGCAACCAGAAACACCAATGCCCCCCACGAGTAATATGATTTCTAAATATATTAACCTTCATACTAAAATAGAATATTTACAAATCTTCAAGAATCATAAATATATGTGCTACACAAATACTCACTTGACACCTATAAACGCGATGTTCACAGTTACAACACAAGTATCAAAAGTGACACCATCGTTACACCACCTGATACACGTACTACAGAAAATTTGGTCTAAAGTCACTGCTGTACCTAGCTTGTAAGGGAGTATAACAGGCTTCCTGAGGGGCATTCGAAGCTCTAGTAATGTGGCTAACAGCCTAAAGCTCTATTACCCTCAGGCAGTATGCGGATGAAAGTGTAAAGTAAATAAGTGTATTTGATTGTATATATTTGTTTGTTAATGCTATTTCATGTTAATAATTGATTAGGTTTGACCATTAAATGTATACTTAAGCGATGCTATTATTTTAATAGGCACTCACAAATGTGTTCCTTCTGCACCTCATTGCTAATATATAAAGCGTTGGGCGAGAACCTGATTCCCTTTAAATAGTTATTATATTCCTAAAATATTTTCAGGGTAGATCAAATGATATAGTTTAATGTCATTGTAACTCATTCTATCCTGAATCACAGCTCTCGTCGATTAAAATGTAACTTTTTGATGAAATTGAAAATACAATCTGTAAAAATTGAAAAATGTCATAATTTGCCTAGGAAGAAACGCAACCATTGCATCGCAGTTCATATATTTATTGCAACCATTTTACATACATAGGTTAAACTGAGTATGTAAATATGTATTGCTATTTTTTGTAAGTGTGTTGTACAAAATTCTGGGGGTGGTGAAACATACCTGTAATGTACCACTGTTTAGTAAATTATCCGTTGGTTCAACACTTTTTGTATTTCCAGAATTTACAAATGGGTTAATACCCAGTTCGACGAAGAATTCACAATCAAGACGGAAGACGCAGTCCGCTCGGAGTAAATGAAGAAAAAAAACTGCTTCATATTAATCATTATTCTAACTCCTAGAATTGAAAAATGTAAGATTATTTTAATTTTATATATTACACTTTTTAAATCATGCATAATTGTCTTTTTGAATATAACTCGGTCATTTGGGTCTCCTTAATACAAGGTTCACGTAAAGAACATTGAAAGAGTCCAACATAAATTTTTGCGCTTTATTAATTTAAATTAAATATTCCCATTGTAAACATAAATTATAACTTTTAAAAAAAACTTTTTGAATATACAAACATAGAAAATAGAAGAATATTAAAGTGATTTGCTCTTTCTGTTGTTCATGAAAGTGTTAAAATCTATGTTTGATTGTTGTCAACTAACAAATTTAATTAGTATAGAGTGCCTGGTCGAGTTACCCGTAAGTAATGCACTATTTTACTGTAGCCAATCATCGACCAATTACAGTGCTAACTCACCGATACGAAGAATGCACGCACTGCTAGCAAGTATACTAACAATATTGAAGTTTACAACAACAAACAAATCTTTTACACACCTTTGCACAGAAAGACAATCATTTAATATTCTGCTATTTCTGCTATAACAAAATGATGCAACACAAAACTAGTGTCATTTTAGAACATGTCTGGATGCCATGCAATAACTTACCTACTGCGTTTAAAAATGTTAAAGCCCTATGGGCGTAAAAACAATAAAATTAATCAATAATAAGTTCGTTGTACGAAAAAAAAATATATTTTCAAACTGACAATTCGGATTATTGACAGCCACAAAACCTTATACTCATCGAAAGATAAAAACGATTTTTCTTACTCATCATAAACTCAATAATATATTCCCTTTTATTGTTAGAACATATTTACTCATCAATTTACAGCAAGAGTCCACGGTGTATAAACTGGAGGCCGGCGCGGGACTACAAAAGCTTCACGGGCTACGGACATTCGCAGCCAGGCTGGAACTAAATTACAAGGCGCCCGGACCCGAGCACGACTCCTACGCTTTGATCATCAACGGGAAAGGACACAGCGATATTTACAGAATGAAAAAAGGTGCGCTTTAAAATATTGACATGGCACAAAGGCAGTAAAAAGAAAAAAACAGCCCACTGTACGCAATAATTATTATGACAGTGTTGTAAAACTTTTGTTGTTTCATGGGATAATTAATTTTGAACTCATTTCTAAAATTAATCTTCACTTAGTGTAATTTTTCTTTTATGTAAAATGAGTTGAATTTTTTAATCTTTTAATTTCCTTCGTATAAGGGGAGAGAATGCATTAAAAAATATTTCTGGTCTGCTTTCTTTGAAATATTTTCATAGATTCGTTGATAGAAGTCTTGCGATAAAGCATAATATATTATATACATTTGTAAATCATATTAAATATCCGTAAATACAAAAGTTTTAAATAGAAAATGCCATCACACCTTTCGAACAAGAATTTCAGAGAAGTGACATTCTAGGTGTCTAGTTACCTACTACGTCACTCACTACGTCATCAGTAGGCTTCTCCGTCATCGCTACAACACCTACGTCACACGTTTCGTGTATCGGTTTTTTTTTTTTTAATATTTAAAAGAATTTTTTTTGTTTACATAGATATACATTAAAAAACACATAAACATTCAAAAAAAATATATAAACAAAAATCCACCAGGCATAGCCTGTTTTGTGGGTATATTGTAAAAGTCAAACAGTTGATGGGTATATTGTGAAAGGGTCAAACAGTGAGAAAAATAAATAAAGTCATGAAAAATGGAAAAATAACAGATAATGTAAACAAGATAGTTAAAAAAGGAAGGAATACAAGATATTGGTATCTTTATACCGGAAGAAGATGAGGGGAAATTATTATAATATATAAAATTAAAAATGACGTAGATTATGTTATAGTTATAATGGGTTTTTAAAAGTAAGAATGATTCTCAAACCTTAAAGGGTGAAATTTGATTCCAATTGGTGTTATAAAATAAACCCTAGGAAGCGTAAATTTTTAGAAAATTTGTATCGGATTTAAGTGAATTCTTGTTCGAAGCATCATACTTTGATTCTATATTTAAAAAAAATTCAATAAAACATTTATGCAGCGGCGCGCGGTGTATTAATTGGTCTTTTTATTTCAAATTTGTTTTTGCTACTTTTTATTTATTATTTTGTTTATTAGTTCTAATTACTCCACGCTACTGTTTTCCCTTATCCAAACCTAATGATACATAGGGCATTGGTAAATCAAGTAATTACATCAAACATAAAATTTAATATCATAATGTGTGACAATGGTTCTGAACCATCGTGGTCCTTGATGTCCAATCAGCTTAAGCTTTCACGTGTCATCAGTGCGTCGGTGGTGAGAGAAAGCGCTCCTTCAATATGTCGATGGTCCACTTAAGATTCTCGTGAAGACAGGATGTACTCAAGACCACAAAGGATACTCAAGATCACAGGCTCGGAATATCTGTACTTAGGTTGTACTCTAGTGATCAAAACTGTTTAAAGGTTTAAAAGATACCCCATCCTCATTTTGTATTAAGAAATATTTTTTAAAAAAACTATCATCTACGTATCTTTGATCCCATCCGACAATAATTTCTTACTTTTCATCTCTTTTTAATTATTTTTTCATCCTCTTTTATATTGTATATCTTTATTATAATTACAACATACTTCGAGTATGTCTTGTCAAATTGTTGAGGCTTTATGTACCACTTTCCTTCGTAATTTAGTGAGAAGAAATTGCTTTTTATTCATAAACCGACAAATTTTCCCAAAAAGTATCAAATGAAATAATAATGAACAATTTTTTGACGTGATAACGTCTAATAAATCGATGAACGCCGGCTGCACACACGAAAAAGCATGACTCATTGTCACGTTCCGCCTGAGCCGAGTGTACAAGCGAGAGCGCGGAACAAGCGATAGAGAGGCACGTTCGGCCTAAGCGTTCGGTTTGTGACGCATCTATCTCTCTTCCACTCTATCGGCCGATGCGTCCGAGCAGAAGGGAGACAGCAGCAGCACACAAGAAGAAAAAACAAACAAAAAATTAATATATGAAAAAAAAAAATTTTCAATTAACTCCTGCTTTAAATAATAATAATTCAATTCAATTCATAAAAGTATGCTATTTTTCATCAATGTTTTCTTATGACGTTATCTCGTAAAATTATCGTCCGTAAACCGACTTTACAGACAACCAAAAGTTTTTTTAGAACTGAGGAAATATTCATCGCGTATCACTAGATCGCTCTTTCGCCTCCTCCCACGACAGGCACGCGTCCATCAGCTCCGCCGAGCACATCCGTAAGATGGTCATCGACGGTCTACCAGGAAGGCGGGATCCTGCAGGCGTAAAGAAGAAGCAAGTCGGGTTCAGGATCTCCCGATGCATCCGGAGTCCATGCCCAAGCCAGGTTCATCGCTGCAACTTTGCGACTCCAGTTATTGGAGGTTTCTGCGTCCGTTCCTGAACTTCAGCGTCGGTTATTAAGTCAAGCCAGTATCCTCAATGATGACTTGACAGCAGAACATTATATGAACAAAGTGTTGTGGCGTTATATTGTCTATGTTTATCTATTATTTAGGGAAAATAGAGCTCTATTTCAAGAGATTGGTTTTTTTATGTACTGTCACAACGCAACGGTAGCTATAGGGATATAGCAGTGGGTATTTTTTGAAATTTCTGTTTGGAATTTTTTTTAAATTCTATTCTTCATACTTCTACATTATTTAGTGTTTTATTCTTTTTTCCTACCACTTGAGAAAAAATCGTAATGGCTGTGAGTTGTTATTTTTTTGGTAGATTTGATTATTGAAGTTATACTTCTTTGCGCCCGTTAGACACTTTGGGGTGGGATGTTGGTCGAGAAACCGCGTCACGCTGATTTTTAAGAGAAAATGGCGCTTAAGAGAAAATGGCGCCACAGTCACTGATGCTTGTATTGGTCTGACTTTGACAGTTGTCATTTCTTTTGTTTATTTACTTCTTACGCGTCATTTTAGCGAATTATCTTTTTAGAAAATACGCTATTGCAATGGCTTCGGTTTTTCTCCATGACTTAAAGATGAAAGAATGATTATAGAAGAAATAACTGATAATGATAATATAGGTGTATAATATAATAATGAAGTCACGTATAATATATTGAATATAAATATATTGAATAATATTGAAAAATTCTTATATTTCATTTATATATCCTGTCTGTTTGTGTGCGTGAGTGGTGTATGAGAATGGCCAAAGAAGTATAACTTCCACCGTGTGGTCCGACGCACACCGATTTTTTTTATTTAAACAGTTTGTTTGTTATAAATATTTTTTAATGCCAACCTGACTTACTTCTTCTACTTTACAATCTTTCAGAAACGGCACTTAAGGTTTCGTGTGGAAAATTGTTTGTTATTTACAGAATTTGTATTTGCTCACCTAATGGTCCATAGCTTTGACCGTGCCTGTACAACGTTTGAGGATATAGTATTCTGAAGTACGTAGGTACTTAATCTATTGAATATTAATACAAGTACCTAATTACATTACCTATCACTCCCGTGCAGCACTTGAATAAGGCAATTAATTGAAATAATTAGATCTAGGTTCAGTAGTTAGCAATCATGTTAGGTATAATGAATGTATTTGTAAATATCTATACCCATATAAAATAATAAAAAGTTTGATAGTGAACAATAATTATTAAAATCTGATATCAATATTTGATTCGTTTTACGAATTATACAAATTTCGTATATGGAAAATAAAATATTCGTTAATTCTCATTGGAAACATGCTCAATTACTGATTACAAATTTAAATTATCTTAAAAATAGTTATACCTAAGTTTTTACATATCACCTATCTAAGCACTGGGTGTTGTTAATTGATAACTAAATAACTAACCATCGTGCCACTACCCGGGAGGGGTAGGTATAGAGGATAGAACGCCACATCACTCTGTCCTGGCACACTTCTTCTCATGCACGCACGTCGATTATTCTGACTTTTTCACATGACCACTTTCAAGTATTATCAATAATTCATTCATGAATTAATTATAATATCTGCACCAATTGGTGCATAAGGCACTGCATAGGTAGATATTGGTTACCCCAGTGCAGAGTATTTCGGTCATTTCCATATTATACATGAAGGTTAGATAATCATTCTTACGCTTCAGTGCCAGGCCAAGGTATCTCATAAGAATTTTTTTTAAAACTGCATTCAAACAAGCATTTCGTATTGGCTCCCTCGGGAATCGAACCCACACCTCATGCAAGGCAGCCTAATACACTAACCACTGCACCACGAGGCAGACACATCGGTTAACTGATTAAAGCATTCGTTGTACTGATTTAATCATAAATTCTCACCAAAAAATACTTAACTCAATTAAGTCTTGTGTATTTTTGAGAGAAAAGCATAATTTAATTTTTGTAATGTGCAATATGATTGTCCTAAATGTTTTAGTACCAGTCTTCTAGAAAAGCAATTACTCAACGATTTAAAGATAATTTGAAAATGATTTCAACCGAAATTACAATTACACATTAGGGGTTGAAAGGAAGATCCTTTGTTAATTGCACTTCTAACCTCGCCCTCCCCTTCGGTAAAATAATGTGATCACCCTTATGATAGGACGAATCCTTGCCATATGGGATTGTTTTAACTTATCACGTGACAACAGAAGAAGGTTCTAATAATCAGATAATACGCACCAAAATTATGGATGGCCTCTGATAAATATTTAAACTGTAATGGTATTAAAGGATTTTATCATGACGTTATAAATTATTTTAGCTTTGTATTATCAATGATTAATATAGCTTTTTATTAATTCATTCATCAGAATCATAAAACTTTAACTGAAACGTTAACTGAAATTAATTACAAAATAGTGGTTAGTTAGTTTAGTGCCTATAATACTTTTAAGTTAAGTTTAGTTAAACATTACGCTATTAAGAAAAGATTGGCAGAGAGTACTGTCCTAAAACAAGGTTTTTTTTTCTTCCACATTCATAATTTTTTTCATTATTCCGAATTTTCCTTAACTTTTCAGATATCTACTTTCAAATGCTTTATCATGCCATGTCTTGAACGTACATTTTATAACCAGATTTTTAATCATTCATTTGCTCCCGGTGACCATGACAAAATACTTAATGTTGTCAATTGGGTATTTCATACTTGCTCTCTGTTTTCATTTATAATAATGGTAACCAACTTATAGTTGTCTCCTGCGCTTAAATATTCAGAACCTATTTTCCAACACTTACACCACACTCCACACACGTACACAATACAATATAAACATTTCAAATACTTGTTTCCTCACTCTTGATGTCCTCAGAAAATTATTTTGTACATTGTGTTGTGCACTTAATTGGTTCTATGTTATATATATTGCCTTGAAATATTAATTTCAATTTATTATACCTACATAGCTCTGTGTGCATAGCATCCATAATATTATTAGCGTAAAAATGATAGTGTACATCAGTTGTCTGCCAAAAAAATAAATCTCAGTGATGTCTGCGGAAAAACTAATCTCCCTAGATTTCTTTACTATTTACCTACTTACCTACTTACAATCATGCCATATTTTTTGCACATTGGTATCTCTGAATTTATAACCTCAATTCATTAGCAATGTTTATGTGACATTGTGACAGTTCGAAAAGTTTGTTGATAATATAGATCGGCAAAAACATAGATTTCTTCCATCAGTCCTTCCAGATTCTACTCAGGCCTCGGTCGGGCGGCTCTGTGGGCCTCCGTAAATTAGGTTTGTGTCTGTTGTTAATACATGTATTATTTAATCAATGGTTGGGACTTTTAGCCAATCAACTAAAGGTGGAACAACCAAAAATCGAGGCGCGAAAGCGCCGAAAAGCTAATTCGGCTTCGCCGACTGTTATCTGCTAGTTCAAATATAAATAAATACATTTAAACATTTACGCATCATATAATTGTAATGGATCCAGAATCACTTCTTGTGTTTCATTTTGTTCTACTGTGAATAATTCTATTAAAAAAATATGGATGAACGAAAAAGGTCGTGATTTTATATGAGTATACGATGGAATTTTATTTTGGATAAAGTGTTATCCAAGGATGAATTCTAAAACGTCTCATGCGCGACCTATCTCAAATCTTTCAAAAGGATATTCATACATCAGGACCCCTCCAAAAAAAAATAACAAGCCCTTAAATCCGTTTCTCCGAGTATCTAAAAATATTATGCACGCTTCTTCAAAATCTATCCAACATGAAAATTTTGCAAGATTTTTACGCATTTTAGACATTTTTAATAAATTCCTTATAAATTTCAATTTAATGTATTTATTCAGTCACTTTGATCATATTTTCTACCATATTTTAATATAAAATGTATTTACATACATATATGTATATATACATTTATCTGATACGTATGGAGTTTATATTTTTATTCTTAAATTTAAAAAATATTTGTTTGTCTTTGATATTTCATGCGACAAACGGCAAAGATCCATTGCACTTGCAGTGCCCTATGCACCATTCAAGGTAAGGGTATATTTGTAGAAGACCTATGGTGAAAAGGGCGTCCCACCATAAAGAGCTCTCCGAAGTGAGATAAAAGTAGATCAAAATTCATAGAAAGGAGTTTTTTTTATATTTTTTTTTATGTATTTAATATTTGATTTCCGTCCGCAGTCTTTTCTTGCCGTATTTTTTATAAACTACACTTTTTTTTTTAAAGTCTGTCAAGTTCATTAATTTTAATGTACCTATTCTAGTTTCTCTGCACGATATTTTTTATTATCCCTTTCTGGTTATTTTGTACTGTGTTTAAATGTTAAAGTCCTATGGGCGTTGAAACTAAATATAAGTTAGCTTATATCCATTATGACCCGTTACTGTCGTAACACTAGTGTTGTTATAAAACTTTTACTTGCTATTTTAGCTTTTATCCATGATTCTACACCAATAACGTTATTTATTAAGTAGTAATTAATTAATGAAGTTAATTACATAAACTGTGAACATGACATTACCAACCTTTTAGAAAATTGTAATTTAAAGACCTAAATATGAGAAATTCACTGATAACCATAGTGGAACCTTTTTTTCAATTTGTATTTTAAAATTGATGTAAAATACTTTTGGTTTTCTGTAAAGTCGGTTTACGGACGATAATTTTACGTGATAACGTCATAAGAAAACATTGATGAAAAATAACATACTTTTATGAATTGAATTGAATTATTTTTACTGAATTATCATTATTTTGTATAATTCAAAGCAGGAGTTAATTGAAAATTTCAATTTTTTCCATAAATTAACATTTTTTTGCACTCGTTAATTTCACTTTCACTTTGTAGTTCTTCTTCTTCTTCTTGTGTGCTGCTGCTGTCTCCCTTCTACTCGGACGCATTGGCCGATGGAGTGGAAGAGAGATAGATGCGTCACAAACCGAACGCTTAGGCCGATCGTGCCTCTCTATCGCTTGTTCCGCGCTCTCGCTTGGCACACTCGGCTCAGGCGGAACGTGACAATAAGTCATGCTTTTTCGTGTGTGCAGCCGGCGTTCATCGATTTATTAGACGTTATCACGTCAAAAATAAACGCCATTTTGTGACATCGAACTGAACTGAATTGAATTAGATCAATTATAAAATAATTTATTTATATTATATTGGGGAAATGGCATAATCATAATATTTATGACAGTTTTTACTAGAAACTGGGAGACCCCTAAGCTATAGAGCACTTGGATTGAAGTATTGTTGTAAGAACGGTTGCTATAGGGACATACGAGACGAACGTGTGTGGGGGCCCAGTGGTAGCGTCGCGGTCTTTGAGTCCAGGGATCCCCATGCTCGAATCCCCACTTCGCCATGACTTGATTCCTATTTTCAAACACAATCCTAAAAATAGTTTTGAAATTAAACAACTTTTGTTTTAAACTACTTTTTTTTATTTTTTAACACGCCAACCGGTTTCGGAGACACTACTTCTTTCAGGGCTTTGTATTTTCATAATTATGGAAAACTACAAAGTAAGTGCTACAAACCTAAAAATAGTATTTACAAATTGACATATGTGCAAATATAATAAGATTCCATAGAATGTACATTTTCTTAAAAAGTAACAATGTACATTTTCAAATTTTGTACGGAAATATTTTTAGTGCACTACTGTATCTTGAGGAAAGGTGTCTAATTTATTAATAATCAAATATTTCATGTTATTGATGGAAATTCTAAAATATAATTATTTTATATTTATCGTAACGACAGCACTGTCGTGGTGTGAACTCGGCTTAAGGGTTTAAATCCAACCTTCGTCCATCTGTCAAGTTCACTCTGACAAGGCCAAGTTTCAGTTTTTAGTTCAAAGTTCACAGTAAGTTAAGTCTTGCCGCTACAAAGTCACGGTGATTTGTGTCTGGCGAGATCTTCTGACATCTACGGTTGATATTTATAGGTGTGTGGCTTTCTGAGGTCTCCTTGCTAATTAGTTTAACAGGATTATGGAGAGATATTCTAATAGTTTGAGGTAAACAATTATGAGAATATAATGTGAAGTAACTATAACTGAAGTGCCTATTTGCATAAAAAATATTTATGCTGCATCTGAAACCAATACTAATCAAAATGCTCCCTCATTGATTTGGGATCTATTAGCTTCTAGCTGTAATATTTAATCTTATACATTATCATTGTTCCCATGGTAAATCACAAATAAACTAGCTTCAGTATCTACATAAAGTGGTACGATATGCTTACTCACCAAAACTTTTTTGCTAGAAGCTCAAATAGGTCTTGTCAAAGGAGAATTCGAGTGCTAGAAATTCCACATTGTAAATCACGACTTGCTCAGAGACATGCACATTTTATTGCCCCCAGTTTAATTAATTCTTTTTTAACTGACAATAAAATGGCATTGTAAAATTTTCCAAAATTTTTCACCTTTTAAAAAAATGAACACAAAGTTGGATCATAGTGTAAAGGTAGAATCATTCTTACTATAAAGACCATAACTAAAACATAATCTACGTCATTTTTTTTTATTTTATTTTTATTTATTTTATTTCCCCCCTTCTTCTTCCGGTATAAAGATACCAATATCTTGTATTCTTTTTTTTAAACTTTCTTGTTTACATTATCTGTTATTTTTCCATTTTTACATGACTTTATTTTTCTCTTTTGCCACGTGCACACTGTTTGACTTTCAAACAGGCTATGCCTTGGTGGGATTTTTGTTTATATATTTTTAATGTATATGTGTTTTTTATGTATATCTATGTAAATAAAAAAAAAATCTTTTGAAAATAAATAAAAAAAATAAAAAATCCCTTTATATACTTATAATAGATTTTTTAACATCCTTGATGCTAAATTTGTAACGTTTTATTTTAATTTGTACATTTTGTGAATTTCGGATGACACAACTAAAATAAGGCTGGTATTTGAAGGCTTAGGACGTTCGGGAGTAGTGTTATCAGAAACACACCATTCGTATTTCGAGGATACTTAATTTCGTTTTTGGGAAAACGGCCAATTTCCCCAAGGGGTTACTAAAGTTCAAATAGACATTAAATATATACATTCTTGAACTCAAAACCTAATTTAGGAAAATCCAATCCACTTATTTTTTAGTTTTTTTTTCATTGCAAACGGCATTGAGTTCAGAAAGAACTGGGAGTGCGGCTTGGAGTAGCGGGCGCCGCTCTCAACAGTATGAAAGCTGTCTGGAGATCGGATGTTTACTCGTTTATGCATCACACCGGTTCTCTTCTATGGCTGCGAATCATGGCACCAAACCAAGGCCAAAAACAGCAGACTTCTGAGTTTTGAGAATAAGTCTCTTAGAAGAATAGTAGGTGTGCGGTGGTTTGACTTTGTGGAAGGAACACAGAAGTGAGCACAGAACTTGATTTCTGCTGTCATTCAGCGTAGGCGTTTCGGCTGGCCAGGCCATATACTACATGTTTGCCTCCAAAGAGCCTTAACCATGCTGCTTGCCTATTTACACAGGCAACAGGTTCTCGGCGTCCTGGACGTCCGCTTTTGACAATCCGTCGGCAGTTTTGCGTCAGAGATGCGGGACATGAACCTGTCCTGGAAGGATGCCCGGGAACTGGCGGCCGATCGCTTGGCTTGAAGGCAGTTTTTGTGGAATCATTATGCTCCACATAGTGAGTGGACGATGATGATTGTAATGCCATTAATCAATCCTTAAGTCTTGGGAATATTTTTCTATCAAATAAATCGCAAATTAAATTTAAAAGGGAGCTAATAGGTATTTTATTGTAAAACTTTTCACCATCGTATTAATCTCTGTCTCAGAAGAGGCTTATAACATTTAAAGAAAAGTTCTAGCCTTTCCGTGGAAGTAGCGAGGCTTTTACGGAAAATTTACGCTCCTCGTAACTTTACTAGTTGACGCAAAAAGAAAAGCGTGATATATAAACCTCTTCTATTTTATTAAAAATAATTACTTAAAGCTTTTTGGAAGAAAAGTAATTACTCATCTTAGAAGATTTTGAAGTTTAATACGGCAAATGGAAGTTTAACAGTTATTTTAGGCCAACACAAAACTTCAATAATAATTATTAAAATTCGCATCATTTAGCTGAAAAATTTAATGAGTTGCACATAATTTTATTTATTTTAAATTTTACTTATTTATTATTTTAAAGTTTTAAGCAATTTACATTTTACTTATTTCAATTAAATTATAAATATTGAATGTCTTATACCAGAATGTGTTGCTACCTATGTTTTTATATATTTTTTCTTATTATATACAATATATGAATTTTGTAATGTAAAAGCCCTTTGGGCGTGGATAATATTAAAATAAAATAAAATAAATAAAATGTAGGTATAATACATACTTGGTTAGGCCATACACAAATTTCTTTGCTACTACTAGTAGTAGTTCTTTTCCTTATCCGCACCCAACAGTGCATAGGGCACTGCATCGGTACACAAAGTGCAGTAATTCTTGATCATTTTATTATATGAAGGTATGATGATCACACGCCTCAGCATTCCAAGATATTACACATGAAATATTGATATGAAAGCCCCACCCTTTCCCTAGACTGCTTTAAAGACTATTGGGTCTTTTTTCAGTCCAGCCAACTCTACCGATTTTTTCAACAAGCTAAACCGCGATTTTAAGATTGTTAGTGTGATAAAATACGGATGAATTTGCGTTGTGCATGCGAACAAATGCTTTCATGCCCCCTACCACTGTCCCGGCTTATGTATTATAATTGTCATTGTTTCCATCACCCAAACCAACTAGAGTCGGCGCAAATTAACAGTGGTAGGGTATGTTAGTTTCTACCCCAATCATTATTTATTAGTAATTACTACCACCCGTATGGAGACCGGTATCCCACCTCGCCAGGCCCCCCATCCCAGACATCCACCCGTGCAATATTGATATGTGAATCACATGTAAATGGGTGGTGGCCCAGTTGTGTAGCGTCACCGTCTCTGAGTCTAGAGATCCCCTGTTTGAATCCCCACTCCGCCACGACTTGATTCCTATTTCAAAGCAAATTTAAAAATATAAATTTTATATATATTTCATGCTGACCCCCTCGAATTGAACCCGCGACCTCATGCTTCGAGGCGGACAAATTTCTCTACATAGTATTATTCCTGCCTATTATTATAATAATTTAGATAAATAACCGATATAACTTTTAATGACTCTTAACTCTAAAGCACAAGACTGGTGCTTTTATGCAATATGTGATCGAGATATTTAAATCGCATTTGGTCCATGAATGCATTCTATTAAAACCTTTTTTTTGTAGGTGGTGAATTGGTGCCCGCTGGTAAAAAGTTCGATTTCAAAAACGTTTTCAGTGGAACCGTTGCGGGAATTGAAGGGAAAAATTTCCTGTTTCTGGCAGCACGCGTAAGTCAATTCCTCTTTAATATAAGCTGCCAAAACTTCAATTATTTTCCAAGCGAAAGAGATTTTCCTATTCACTGGAACAGTTTTATAAATCCCGTATTCAAACCGTGTAAAATATTTCTAGGAGTTCGATAAATATTCGGATCAATTTTTGTTTTATTTTGATATTTGGTTCTGAATTTTACCGAACTTTATCCAGAAAAATAATTGAAATCGTATAGAATTGAACTTTACTTTTTTTTTTATTTTTTGATAATCATCTAGATTTCAAACCAGACTGGAATTTAATTATCGACCTTTACAATGGCCAAAGCTTTGAAGATTCTGAGTTCGATCCCTAGTAAAATTAAAAAATGAATTTTGTAAATTAATCTCTCCTTCACAATTAAGCCATCTAGTCTATTGATTTAAAATAATTTCATTACTTGAAAGTAAAAAAATGCACACTTATTTTTTTGACGAAGGCGATGTAACTAAACC
Organism: Micrasema minimum; assembly: GCA_022494985.1. Classification (NCBI taxonomy): domain Eukaryota; kingdom Metazoa; phylum Arthropoda; class Insecta; order Trichoptera; family Brachycentridae; genus Micrasema; species Micrasema minimum. The sequence goes on from JAGVSP010000598.1 coordinate 65,985, forward strand.
TAGCTTTGTCTTTTAAAAATAATTTTGAATATGTATTATATTTCAATGATGTTGTATATAAAACAATATAAAGGTATTATACGGTAAGAAAATTGAAGACATTTTTCCAAAAACGATACTTATCAAAATGACAGGTTTTGCAAGGGGGGAAAATAAAATATAAAAATATTCTCCATTTATTGTACTCTCCTGTTTTTCAATCCGACCACACCACTAGTGCACATTTTATTTCCTCGGATAAAGGATTAGGTCCTGATTTACATAATTCATTTAAACCTTTTTTATGAACCATATCTATACAAACATGATATTACTCAGCATTTTTCTTTTTTAGAATGAAATTATGATGTATAAGTGTATTAAGGATGATCTGATTCTACTAAACAGCTTCAGGATTGATGGGAAATCAATATTAAGGGTTGAATATGTAAAAATAACCCCTAGTATGCACGGCCTCATGATAATAACAAAGGGCGAAGTAAACAGGATATGGTTGAACATTATGTATTTCTCCATGGAAACTGACTATATTGGTAATTAGATCATATTATACAACTTTATTGAAAAATTATTTTAGTTCAATATTAAATAAGTCATATTAATATATTTTTTTTTTTTTTAAAAGACTATACAACCATGCTTCTTTCTGTCCAATGTATAAAACATGTGAAAAATATTGCTCCAGTACTTAATTACAGGAATAGAATCGAGGACTACGATTGTATGGTGAAACGGCCGCAGTCACAACGTATCTTCTAATAATATATTATAATTCAATATCATTCAGCCTTTGACCAATAAAAATATGGTGTTAGAAATATAGAAAATCTACCAAATTTACTAAATGTTTTTAAGTGTTCCTTTGTATTTCAGTGTCTTCTGTCGAAAATAATCCACTTTTAGATCATTTAACAAACGTTGAGTATTTGTTGGACGAGAGACAAAATGTAATAGACAAAATACAGGAAAAGGTAGGAGTGTCAAAGGAATAGTAAAATTTAGTTTCATTTCAACAAAATGTTGTGTTACTACTACAAATTTCTAATATTTTGAAAATATTAAAAATTTATGTAAGGCTACACAATACGTATAAGCTATGGCTTATCAGACCCGTATCATTTATATGGATGGTCTCACATATATTTTTTTTAAAGGCATGTTATTAACGAAAATTTATCTGAATTTATGTGAAAATAACTCATTATTACTTTGTAACAAACGATTATAATAAATTGCCCATTATTGGTTGAAAAATGGGATAGGCACAATAAAAATTATTTTTCCTTGAAATGGTTTTTATTTTAATTTCACCTTCTTACTGGTACCGTAAGAAGAGAATTTTGAACAGAAACCTAAAATTGAGTTCTGAAAATGAAATATCATCGATAATATTATGAATTATGTGCCGTGTGATTTTGAGTACATTTTGTGGTACTCTATAAAAACTTATATTTTTTAAGAGACTTACAAAAAATAAAAAAGTTGATTTATGAAAAAAGGCATGTGTCAATTCCAATGTTTTTTTTTGTTCTTTTAATATTTAAAAACATTAATTTTTATTTATTGATTAAATAACTGAGATTAGAGTGTGATCAAAATTACATTACTCATGTGCATCAACATCATTTTGTTGAGCAATGTAATGAATTCTAGATATTTATTTTACTATTTTTTTCGTATATTTTTATGCGCTTACAAAATTTATCTGTTTTAGGTGAAGAAGTTTACCACAATGCAGGGATCCGTTATTGATGAAGTTCTACGAGTTTCTCAAGAAGTGAGAATAGAAAACTCTAGCGTGGAAAATGTAAATCTATTGAATGGTGAAACGCTACTAGGAGATTTATCTGATATTCTAGAGGCTGCGAAAACAGTAGAAGAAAAGTTGGCACTGTTAGAAGATGAAACTGCGCATGCTTTGATGAAAAACAAACCAATCACTGTAAGATAAATATTTTTTTTAAACCTTAAAATTAACAGTCCATGAGCGGACTACGTAGCGTAATGGCTAAGACACTGTACTCACGATACGGAGGTTCCAGGTTCGATTCCTGGTGAGAACAGAAAAATAAATATTACTGTAAATTATACACACAGATCCAAATTATTATTTAAATTGGTGTAACTAGTTGGAGAAATACGACAAACTCACGAAATTAAGTAGAACTTTCTGTTTGTTTTCAGTTAACAAACGGTATAGAAATATCCGGAGACCTGGTGGTGGAAACCTTCCTGTCTCCGAACCTTGACGTTTCCAGCATCAACGGGAAACCATTTGATTCTAGGAGTTTCATATCACAAACTGACGCCCAGTTCTTGCCGGAGTACATTGTCGAAGGCAAAAATGTCATAGTCCATAATTTAACGTCGCCCTATTTCAACAAATATCTTCAGAATGGTAAAAAGGAATCCAAAAAATTTATGTTTTATCTTAAAAAAATATTAATTTTCTATGGTGCTTATAAAAAAAAGGGAACTGTTCTTAACCATTCATGTTTTATAACACATTATTTCATTATATTATTGAAAAATAAATTTGTAAAATGCTTTTCTATTTCAAAACGTTACTTATTATAGAATAACTGTAGTTTATTACACCTTTAGTAGACAACCGTTAAATTATTCGTTGAAAAAATTCGTGTATATTTTCAAACCGGAGTGTTTTTGATATTGTTGGCCTATTAAGCTACTGAGGTGATTAATATAAAATAAGTATAATTATATGCAAATAAATATGATAGCAATCATAAAAATAATAAAAAAATACGACCACACGGTGGAAGTTATACTTCTTTGGCCATTCTCATACACCCACTCACGCACACAAACAGACAGGATATATAAATGAAATATAAGACATTTTTCAATATTATATATTATTAAATATTTATATTCAATATATTATACGTGACTTCATTATTATATTATACACCTATATTATCATTATCAGTTATTTCTGAATTTTCCAAGTAAACAAAAGAAATGACAACTGTCAAAGTCAGACCACCTCCAAACAACTAAAATGGGGAAAAACACTGGGAACATAGAAGAGCAACGTTATTGTCTTGCAGCGCTATCGGTGTTGAAACTTGGTACTGTTTATTCCGGCTTCAATATCAGTATCAATAAAAGTATCGATACTTGTATCAAAACAAGTATCAGATACAAGAATCAGTGACTGTGGCGCCATTTTCTCTTAAGCGCCATTTTCTCTTAAAAATCAGCGTGACGCGCGTTTCTCGACCAACATCCCACCCCAAAGTGTCTAACGGGCGCAAAGAAGTATAACTTCAATAAAACGTATTTATAAAAAGGAAATAATAACAAAATGAAATTAACATGAACTTAATTTTAAACATACTGTACAACAAAAATATTTAAAAAAAATATTTGGTAAAAAAAAAAAAAAGACAAAACCAGAAATTTTCGTTTTACGGAAGTGTTGCGTTCTTCGAAAAATCGTTTTATCTATAAATATTCGAAAAACCGTACCCGTAGGGCCAGTAATTTTTGTCCATATATTTGCTCATTTTGTTGTTCGATACAGTAATTTTAAATGAACTGAATTGCGTGACTTTCCACTGTTATATTTATTCTCAACCACAAGATCGTACAGTTTTTAATGAAATTTAAAACATCTTATTCCGTTACCTAGCCTAGCCTAGACTCAAATGTGTAGAAGTCTTTTAACTTTGCGATTTTTAATGTTTCTTGTAAATTTTCTCCAGTTCTCTTCAAATTATCTTATATTTTCATATATAAGTAATATTTCTATAGTCATATAAGTTACATATTCTTCGCGATCCTAAATATTATTATGTTTTATTGAAATTCCAACGCAAATTCTTTTTCAGTACCCGTTTTGGCCTCGCTATCAGCCGAAAATATTTTCCTCGCTCAAGGAAAGACTGTTAACGGTATCGACCCTCGGAATATAGTTACAAAGGGATACCAGGGGACCATTTTGGGTACCAAGACCTTCGAGCACCTAATAACTCAAAATCTAGACACTGAGAGGCTGGGAAAGGTATTTTTTACATAATATTCTATCAAGACTTTACCTACATACTACTTGCCTAAATAAATGTTATCTTACAAAACCCAAACGTTAAATGATCTTATCTCGCTTGTTAATGGTCGAATTTAAAAAACGGATTTCACAGATGCATTGGTGAATTTTTGTTTTATTTTTCTGATTTCTTAAAAAATCTAAATGTAAAATAATATTTTGGAACTAAAAAACTCGCTCTATTTATATATCTCATTTGTGTATTACTGTGCTAACATTTTGATGTCAATAAAACTAGCATCGGGAAAAAAATCCCAAGTTTAGCAAGATCTCAGATAAACCAAAACGGGGCTTTTGTTTGTATTGTTAGTCCATTAATTTGTCCTAGCTCTCCCAGTAACAGTAAGTTCTATAATATAAACTGTATTGTTCAAATGTCTTAACAATGCTTTACGAGTGACAATGCCTCGGTTAAACGAATCTGTTTCACTGGAAATGCTTTCAGAATAATCCTACACTTAAAGAGATTGAGAACATTCAAGTGTTTTTCAAAACAAGACAGAATTTATTTATCCATATTTACTATTTTTTCTCTAGAAACGTATTTTGTGTATAACAGTTTTTTTTCACATATTAAATATAGGTGTACACATGTCGAAACAAGAGCAGAGTGCATGGCTGAGATAAGCATTATCGACAAAATTAAGAAAGGGCTTTTACCATGGTTTGGTCATGTGGAGCGAATGAGTGATGAAAGAACGGCTAAAATAAGTTTTAAACGCAGGTGTGCTGGATGTAGAAGCCGCAGAAGGCCGAGAAAGACATGGCATGACCAAGTACAAGTACTTGAAAGTGGACATGTGAAAAGTCGGAATAATCGGCGTATGTGCATGAGAAGATGTATAAATGTAGAGGAAGCAAAGGAAGTCTGTCAGGACAGAGTGTTTATGGCGTTCTATCCTCTCTGCCTACTCCTACGGGGAAATGGCGTGATGGTTAGTTATATCGCAATTCTTTCCTAGAGTATGGACACATCTGTTGGTCGGACTATCATTTTCCTGTGAAGTTTTTAAGTGGATGGGTAGCGTGAAATCAACCGACAAGATGAGGCGGTTTCATTGGGGAGAGAGAACTTGTGGATTCAGGTGGATCACCAACTTCACCATAAGAAGTAGCGGCTTGGTCACTGAACTGGCCTCACTATCAGTGCCTGGTGCCTAGAGATCAGCGCAGTTTCAGGAGGAGGGAAATCGTCCACATGCAAACATGCGGAGTTAAGCAAGATCATCATCGTTATGAAAATTGGAATAAAAAATAGAGATTTATTTAGTAGCATTAACATTGTAGTTTTTACATAATTATGAAATGAAACACATATTAGTTTTATTTTTAAAATGCCAACCGGTTTCGAAGATACTACTCCTTCTTCGGGGATTTCCCCCTCACTTCACACCCCTCTCCGACCCTTGTCCGAGTACCTGGTCAACCGTTTGAAAAAATTTTAGTTAGCGACTTTTACCTTTATTTTAATGTATTAATATACAAAGCCCTGAAAAGTTTAAAACAAAAGTGTGCTTCATTTCATGAGAGAGATTATTATTTATTTATTACGCGATTTTTTATTTTACCTGATTTTGGTCTTTTCCGAAAAATTTGAATGTTTTTTAGTATTTTATAAAGACATATGAGTATAACACCGAATAAATATATTTATTTATTATTTTGTCTTTTATGAGTGGCACGTGTACAATAAATTATGTTAGCTTTTGAAAAGGTTAAGAAATGAGTTCTAGGAAAACTGTTCGTAAATAAAGAGAGAGATGAATAGGCTATAAACCATCGATACACGTTTCTCTTTTCAGATATTATTTTTAAATGTTTTTTTATTATTTAAGGAAACACTTAGTCCTTGGATCCAAAGAGCTATAAACAATGAAACTCCAACAAGAAACCTTAAGGCTACAAATAACGTTACAATCTCAAACCTTATTGTTAATAAAATCAATGGAGTTGATGTTAGGGAGTTTATGAATTCAGCATTTCAGGAAGGAATTCACACTGAATTGAAAGGTAAACAGAGGTCTTGACTAAAATAAATTATTATTAAATTGTTATAAACGGTTTTAGCTTATAAAATTATTCTTTGAAGAATAACAATTATACGGTTTTGCGATTTCCATGTACATATTGAAATTAATTCTTAAGTTCGTTATACTCACGTAATATATTCTTAAATTGGTATATAAATAAATATAAAAAACCTGCTTCTTGATAAACAAAAATACATTCTTGTGTTTTTTTAATAACGGAAGTAACTGAACATCGAATATTATTCGTCAAAGTAGCTGAGTTAAATTTTTTATTCAAAGCTTTTGTTCGTAAGAAAACAAATAAAAATCAACTAATTGATTATGCACAGGCGCTTCCGGATTTTTTAATTTTTTAAAATTTAAATTGAGATACCGAAAAATTTAACAAAACATGAAAATATTTTTTGTAATGAACCTACATACATACAGGTTGTAACAAAACTCGATATACAAGCGGGAAACTGGTGAATCTACATCGTATTTGGAGACGATTGTGTAATATGACTTTTTATCTGAGCTTGAAAAAAACATGTTTTTCTTCTCACAAAAGTTTTCACAAGAAGGTATATTAAGTCAAATTGCTCAAATTCTTATTAAAACGCATTTTTTAATTATGTTTTCTTTATGAATAGTATTAATTTGACTTAAAACATGATATTTGATTACAATTTGCACAACAATTTCAAAAAAAAAATCAACTTCCTACTCAATTTTCTCGAAAAATTAAGGGTCAAAAATAAAAATCTACAAAATTGACTCCAAATGTGATGTAGATTCACTGGATTTCCACTTGTACATCGAATTTTGTTACACCCTGTTTTTATATTTATTTTATTTTATTTGCCTGAATGTAGAACTAGCCTCATTTCGATGAAATAGAGTAAGTCAACCAAAATAATCTCATTTGTGTAAAAAGTGTGTTTTTTAAAATAATAAAACGTTAATTAAACAACATTTCAAATGTGTACATAACCTGTGCTGGACTAATATCAACATTATTGATATCTCAGTAGAGACAGAAAAGTTCTGAATCTAGGCATTAACAGGGTTTATGACCTGTCACTGCCTGGATTAAGTGGCCACTTGTATAACATCATTCCCCATTCCTCCCTTCATTCAGTTAGTGAAGTATTATTTTTTATATTATTAATATCCTAGCAGAGACAGAGAAACTCTGGAAACGAATGTTGATTATCTAGGTGTTCACAGGGCTTATGACCTGTCATTGGCTGGGTGGCTTAAGTGGCCACTTGATGTATTATTCCCCATTCGGCCCATCATCTGATAACCATATATGACAAATTTTTGAAACTTGTTTATATTGAACTCGCGTTCGTAATATCACATTACAAGTGAATTTCTCACTGGGGACATCTGTTGAGAAGATTGTTAAGCATTTTTGGCAATCAGTTATTTGTGTACAAGTATTTGTACACATTCTATTTAATTTGATAATACACATGTATTTTTCCAGGAAATATCCACTTCGCAGAGCTTATAGTTGAAAGCTTACAGACTGAAACTCTTCAGGGAAAATCTGTTGACAAATTTCTAACCAAGTCCACGGAACAAATTGTATCTTCTAACATAACCTTTAGAAATATTCTGGTAACTGATACCGAGGCCAACAAGGTGAATGGAATCGACTTGGCAAGAGATGTTGCACTTATCGGACGACATAATGCTATCCAAAGTAAGGTATTCTTTATTTGTTACGAAATTTCAGAAATCTCAGAAGTTTAAGTAACGATTTTATCCCTACAAATATCGCAAATTGGAAACTATGTTATTAAATTGCAAAATTAAGCTTTTTCGAGTTAAATATGCAGAAATATACTTTCTTCTTCTTCTGCCACGTTCGCTCATATGTGGAGCATGTGGACATCACTAGATCCCTCCAGAAGACCCTGTCACTAGCCAGCTCTCTCGCCTCCTCCCACGTCAGGCCCGCATCCCTCAGCTCCAGCCGTAGGATGGTCATCGGCGGTCTGCCAGGACGGCGGGATCCTGCAGGCATAAAGAAGAGGCAGCTCGGGTTCAGACTCTCCCGAGGCATCCGGAGTACATGCCCAAGCCAGGTCCATCGCCGCATCTTCACGACTCCAGTTATTGGAGGTTGCTGCGTCCGTTCCCTAGCTTCACCGTTGGTTATGAAGTCAAACCACCTAATGCCTAGAATCCTTCCCAGACATTTATTCTCAAAGCTCAACAAGCGAGCATTCTGTGTACTTTATGTCGTTGAATATTTTTTATATTTTTAAATTAAATTTAAATTAGTGCAAAAAGCTGACAAAACACATCTGGCTCGCCCGAACGCGAAGTCCGAGGCCAAAGTAAATTTTTCAAGTTCGCCAATTACAAGAATTTGATATTGAAAATCAATAACAATATATTTTAATTATTGACATACTAATTATTTTTTTATATCCGGTGATAAACGGAATAGGAATTGTTTTAATACGTCATGCGTCATATAGTTATACTTGTATTTTAATACAATATGAGCTCTGTGAACGTGTTAATATCCGTATCCCCTGCACATGGATATAATTTTTCACATCTTGGATAAAATTAAATTTAAAAAGTACGTAAACCCGCCATGTGCAAAAAGTTTAAGACTTGCATGCAAGTATTTAGACACCTTCAAAATTTGATTTATTTTTGTACGTAGGATAATCTTAATTCTGAATTTCTGATAAATACGAGTTAACTGTCGACTGAAGACGACTTCAAATACGGTAAAGCTCTACCGAGTTACATTAATGGGATTCTGGGAGCTTTGAGGCCACCTCGTGGTTAGTGGACCTCTGATTTGCTGCAAAGCGATATACTCGTACGTACAGCCAACGCCTTGTATAATTGTATGTAGTCCTATATATAACCAAACAACGTTCTCTCTGAGGGCGTCAGTATTGGAACGTCTGACCTTATTTACTCTCCGTTAGAGCAATTCCCTGAGTTCATTTGGCGTTAAGACAAGTTGTACAGGAAAATAGTTCTTAATTTAACATTGTCATTTATTAATTTAACATGATCATATTGAATATGTGTAAAAAAGAAAATAACACCGGTAACAGGGATACTTTTCAGATTTCAAAAAACGCTCTCTGTATCACAGCTCCGGTCAATTTATTACTCAATGGTCCATTCTCACCTATCATACCTTTGTTGTATTTGGGGTTTCGCAACAAAGCAAAAGATTTCGGAGGTCCAAGTAATACAGAATAGAGCAGTTAGAAATGTTTTTCACTTGCCGTACGATACACATATAAAAGATTTATACTTTGAGACAAAAATCATGCCCTTTCACATGCTTCCTACATACGAAATTAATAATTCAATATTACATACAATTTTTGATTCAATGCACACAAACATCGAGACCACTTTTAATAGAGACGTTCATCAGCACAACACCCGTTCACGCAACAAAATACATTTAGAACCAGCAAATACAACCAAATTCGGTACAAGATCCCTAAAATATATAGCATTTTCCGAATTTAATTTGTTAACTGACATGTTTAAGATCCCTGTATATAACTATCGAAACAGGACCTCTGACTTGAAAAAATATTATTTTAATAAGTATTTTGAATGATACCTTTTCTACTTGCGTCGATATAATATATGGTTTTGCTGTTACTGTTATAATTCACTTTATTGTTTCTTTAGGTTTTATGTTTTCATTAGATTGGTTCTGTTTTTTGTATATATTGTGTTTATTTTGTGATCTAAGTGATGTCAGTGCGTATTAGAATAAAATGAATATGTGTTTTTTATTTTGTCCCTAAATGAGTTTATTGTTAAAACTCCTAGGGAGCATTAGATTGAAAAAGAAAAAGAATTTATTTTTCTTTTTCCTATGTAATGTTATTTTTGTATATAAAAAAAAAAAAAAAAAAAAAAAAAAAATTACTGCTTGTTCTTCAAGAATAATAACTAAAGACTTTTGCAATATTCGAACGCACATCAGTATTTATTTTTACGATTTAAGTTCATCTGCATAGAAGCTATAAACCTGTACTTCTACTGCTATTTTCCCTATTCCACACCTAATGGTGCATAGGGCACTGTATTGGTAAACCAAATGCAGTGGAGAAAGCCGTTAACTATCCTTTTATGTCTATTCAGTAAATTTACTACAGCGTTTTCTCTCTAAGGCTTTATTTTTATTTTATCAATACTTACTAATAAAGGCCATAACCTAAATGTTATTAGAAAATTCATTGAATTATTCACAACACGTGAAGTGGAGAGACCAATGAGAACATACAATAATTTATTTTTTTTACTCTCAAAAATAATTAAGAGTAATTTGTGGATTTCTTTTTAATTACGCTATTAAATTTGTAATAATAAAGTGTTTGAATAAAGACCTTATCTATGATTATTCAAAGTTACGTAATGTAATCGGTTCAATGTTTGCTTTGTGCATTCACAACAGGTTCCTATGCAATTTTTTGGAATGAATAAAATGTTCAACAATTGTTTGTTTTGCATTAATAATTTCGTTTCGTCGTACAAGTTACTCTGAAACTCTTCATTGTGGATTACATGAAAAAATGTATGCATCCCTAAATAAATACTATTAAATAAACCTATAATTCATTTTTCAAATTCGCTTATAATATACCTGGATCGATATCAAGCCGTTTAAAAATTATTTGCTTACAGAAACAGCGTACTTGAATTTTTGTATCATTATTTTTAATAAAAGTCATATACCTACTACAAACGTCTCTCCTATGCCTATTTTATAAAACTTTACGTTACCGTTGTCTGGACGTCCACTGCTGACAATCCGTCGATAATTTACGTCACAACTACGGGCTGTGGACATGATTTGGGAAGACGCAAGATATATCCATGCAAACATATTTATATTGACTGGTCTTTAAACGAATTGTAAGTTTTGGCAGATAAGTACTATTTCATGTAATTACACAGAGAAGCAATATTGGCTTTTGGATGAATCCCAATTATTTTTACTGTTTGGCAACAGAATAAATCAAAGATTAATGCTCTGCCATAAATCCGAATAAAAGCTAATATAATATATAAAGTCCACTGTTTTCCATATCCGGAGCACTCTGCATCGTACCGACCTATTTCTGGATCCAGATAAAATATTCATTATTCATATTAGTGAGCCCTACCTGGGTCCAAATTTTTTTAATTTTTTTTTTTTTAAATCAACAACGGTACAAGTACCTTTTATATTTTCACACATTTAAATTAACACAATTTCATCCTTGACAATTCCTTATTATTTTTTCGAATGTTTGATTTTATGCTAACGAAGTGTTGGTCAAATATATTATGATGCGTGTCTTTAAGATTTAAAAAAAAAAATGTGATTAGTTGTTTTGCAGAGAAAATTAACCTAAACGTAAGCTGCGGCCCCCGTAGCGTAATGACTAAGACGCTGGGCTCACGGTACGTAGGTTTCGGGTTCGATTCCTGATGAGAACACAAAAATCAAAAGTAATTTTTCTCAAATCTGGATGTTTGTGTCGTTGTCCCTCTCTTGTTGGACTTCCTAGGATGGTATTACAAAAGTCATCGCATGTAGATATAGATCGGTAAACGGAAGATATAGACTAGTAAATAGAAGATATAGGATATATCTACATACGATAAGTCTTGTAATACCAGTCTTGGTGTGACGTTGTAGTTAAAATAAATTTAATGAAACTAATCCATTTTTTCCAGCTCCAACCACCATTTTCAACCTGGACGTCAAGAAGGACCTAATGCTGAACTGCGGAGATGACCAAAAATTCTGTAACATAGTTGCCACTAAGCCAGAAGACCTGTTACAAATATATAACGGACCCGTTACTATTGTCGGAACTGTAACGGTTCCCGATCTCAGGTTTGGACGAAAGGCAAGACTTGTGGTGAATGATGAAATCTTTCACACTGATGTTCAGTCGCTTTTTTGGATGAACGAAAAAAGTCAGGTAAGTCAATTTAAAAAGTCAAGTATATCCGCCGCGGTTAGTGCGCTGGGCTATCAGGAATGTAAAATGTTTATTTAAATGTGTTTTTTTAAATAATTGATAGCCTCCACTCGTTTACAATAAATGTGGTTTCTCAAATAAAGATTTTGTAAAATAGTTTCCACTAAACCAGAAAACATGTTACAATTTGGCAAAACTTGTAGTGAATGGTTAAATATTTCACTTTTTCAAATTTATTTTTTTTATAAATCGGGACGCCCATAGCCTCTAAAAACGATACCCATCTTCATTTTATAAAAAAAAAAAAACAAGATGGAAGACGCACCTTTTTTTTATAAAATGAATATGAGTATCGTTTTTAGGGGTTATGGGCATCCTGATTTTGATATTTTTTGTCGCTTTTTTGTATGAACGAAAAAATCAAGGTGTATTAGTAACAGCAACCTTTGGTTTCAATTTTTATCAAGCGACTAATTTTTTTCAAAATAATTTTTAATTTTTACTGCATTTAATGCTCTTGATTTCTCTTAAAATAGGTCAATGAAAATTAAGTAACCGCTTAACATTTTAATAACTTATTTTTGAACACCAAATGTCGATTTTATCACTAAAAATACAAAGAAATATGTAAATATTTCGCCATCGGCATCGTGGTGGTGAAGAGAGCTTACCCACATACAATACAAAAATATATTATCGTGCTTAGCTCTTTTCTCACCACTATGGCGATGATTTTGACGATATGTAGATACAACCTACTTTAACTTTTTATCCACTTTATTTTTTTTATTATTTTTATAATAAAAAATAAAAATAGTAAATAATTATGTCGCGAAAATTCAAAATCTATTTTACAACATACATAGATATATTACCACACTTCGTTTGATTCAGCCGAAACTCAAGATTGTATTTTGTAGGCAAATTATTTTTAGAACGCCTTGGTTTTAGGTAATTCCTCAAGATGTCTCCTTCACAAAGGGGTTATTCCTGCCTCGGATAATTGCTCAAAGGATAAACGGTCTCCGTACTGATAGGATTATCTCCTCATCATCAGACAGGATGAGTGGAAATGTTTCCCTACAGTTTGAAGATGCTGTGGTCCATAATCTGGACCTTATTGGAGAAGGAGATTGCAGTATTATCAAGGAAATGGGAGCGTCGGCTGTAAGGAAAACTGGACAGTACGAATTTTTTTATTTTTTTATTTTTTTATCACTTTACACATATTTCCAGATATATGTATATGTTAGGGCAGGCATAGTCACATAATAAAAAAAATAATAAATCTTATTCGTTGGTTGGTTTTTAAACAAAAAACCTCATAATTATTAGGTTTCGTACATGAAGTGAAAATAAATAAAAATATAGATGTACAAGAAAAAACGCAAAAAAATATATAATGCTAGTTTAGTTAGTATTCAGTGTTCAGGTTTTCTATTTTTTTATTTGAAGTGGGAGTTTTTTCAATTTCAAAACCAATTTATTTTACAAACCGAAATTAAATTGCCATACGTTAAATCGAATTATGCTTTCCCAAATAAAATAATAATTGAGAGAAAGCTTTTGTTGTAGGACAAATAATGTAAGTGCTAAACAAAATAGAAAATTTAGTAACAAAAAAAATATTTAAAAAACTTCTTTTCTCCTTCTTTAAATCCAGCAATTCTTATTAATTTTCTCTTAAATTGTATATCATAACAGGCTAAACAAATATCTTTAATTCAATGAATCAAGATTTAGAATACAAAGTTTAAGTCATTAGAAGTGAACGTTAAGAAGTCCACAAACGGAGTAAATTGTACAAGTCACGTTATAGTGATTAAATCTTACATTTTGACATTGAATTTTGACCTTCCTTAATTCCCTTTTCTAAAACACTTAGCTGAAGTTAAAAAAAACATATTAAACATCCGGTTCTAGAGAGTTCCTTTCCTGTTTTGGAATATCATACACCACTTAACAATGAAAAAGGGGAGAAATTTTCAAATTTAAGCCCTGACTAATTCACTAAAGTTTTGTAGTTTCACCTTGATAAAGCTGTTTTCACAACACAGTCAAACAAACAACATAGCACTAATCTTTTTAGTACTTTGTAAGCCATTTTGGTCAAATTGACAAAATAATTATAAAGGTTAAACCTATGAGAACCCAACACTAAGCGTTCCAATAATTTAGACTTACGTAGAAAGTATTTTTGGTGACTGTGGTTTAGAGCCCCCGCAGACTAAAGACTTTCTATCGGGCGATAGTTTAGTCGGGCTTTTAATCAGTATAAAGACGTATGCAAGTTCGCATACTACAACGATCCGGTATCGGCCGATTGCTAAGTTCAATAGGCCTTGCAATTGCCTTTAAACTATCCTATCGATAAACTATCGGCCGATAGCTTAATCAGTATGGCGCTCTTCCACGCGCGCACACTTGCCGATCGTTTAATCGGGCGATAGCTATAGCTCATTTCACTCCGAGCTTTGGTGCGGGACGGTCAATCTGGTTATGTTCATTTGATAAAAGGCGAAATTTTTTTTGGGGTATTCCAGTAACTTCGAATGCATCGTGTAAAATTTTCCATTCAATAACCGATCACTGTAAATGAGATGCACCCAATACTCTCGGTTTTTTCTTCTTAATCTTTCTCCTTCATAGTATTGCAGCAATAAAAACGTTACTTGACAATATTGTTCCAACATTCGTTGCGACCGCTCTCTTCGAAAGTCGTTTATCATTTGGAAAATTATTTGAGAGCAGTTGGCCGACTGTTCTCTAGTCTGCGCACTCATCACCAGACTGTTTTGTTGATTCAGTGTGCGCGCTAGCAGCCCAACCCGACTAAACTATCGCCCGATAGAAAGTCTCTAGTCTGCGGGGGCTCTTACTTTCCTTGTTATTACAAACAAATGTTTTTTTATTATGCATACCAGTGTCTAAGGTACGTATTATACTATGTATATTTGTATATCTACCGGCCCAACAGGCCTGGAGGCCCAATAACAGAGGGTAACATAAAACGTATTTCTTGGCAATTATCTCAATATATATGGCGCATAGATAAAATACAAAAACAATTTGTTAAGACTAATAATACAATATAAATACATAATATGTGGATATTATATAATTCGTCAGATAAATATGGTTTTTAGATGATAGGAAATGAGAATTATGTTACACAGTGGCCACTTAACATAACCAAGCCGATGACAGCTCATAAGCCCTAATAATCCACATTCATTTCTAGAGCTTGCATCTGTTGAGATATCGTTTATTTATTTATTTATTATATGGACAATTTATAAAGCGCTGTTTTTGCGAAAAATCGCCTCAAGAGCGCTGTACAGAAAGAGGCTAGATCTCAGCTCGTCCTGCAGCTACCAAGCGCATAGACGGTTGGAGAATTCTAGCCCCTGATCAGAAATATAACACATTTAAATTATAAGTTAGAAAAAATTTTACAAAATTATGTAGGTATACTAAGTAATAATAAGTGTTTTTGCAACTGATTTTCACTAAGTGTCAATAATGATTGTTTCATGTTACTTAGATTTCGGGTGAGCGGGAAAAAAACATTTACTAATCAACTGATTGTAAGAAATATCACAATAAATGCAATAAATGAGATTGCGATGAACGATATTGTATTAAAAAGTGATAAAAATGTGCATTTTACAGGTTAGTAAGCATTTTGCACTGAAGAAATGTAGTAGAAATTGGAATGGATTTTTCTTTTTTAATCCGTTTTATTTTTTTATTTTAGGTGAAATGAGATTTGAAAGAGTGCGTGTCTTGGGTGATTTGGAAACTCAGTGTGACGTCATGGCACAGAAATTAAACAACGTTGAATGGTTGACATTTTTGAACGAATCTGCAAGGGTCAATGTTCCCACAACACTTCAATCAGTTGTATTTCACGGCTCAGTTTTTGGTAAAAACATTTATTCATATATTATTATTAGGAGCACTGCGCACTTTAGTTTATCTTTAAACTTTATCAAAGATCGAAAAATGAACATTCAGATGTTAATTTTTCTATGTGCCACCTTGGTTTTGTATTGAGATTATGTAAACCATTTAAAAACCCACTAACACTAAAAACATTATATTTTTCATATGTGCGCAGTATTCTTGAATATTGCTTTTTAAATTTTAGTACAATTTGACATCTCAACAGAGACGAGAAGTTTGAAAGGGAATATGGATATCTAGGCGTTTACAGGGCTTATGACCTGTCATTGGCTGGGTTAAGTAGCCACTTGATGTATTACACTATTCCCCCCATTTCACCTAGTATTTGATATCCATATCTGCCAATATACAGTAAAATGGCGCGACGCTTCACATGTGAACACTCTCTGTCATCCATTGAGAAAATTGCTTAGCATTTTAGCAGAAACCTTTAACTGTATATTGGCAGATATGGATATCAAATACTAGGTAAAATGGGGAATGTTGTAATACATCAAGTGGCCACTTGACCCAGCCAATGACAGGTAAACGCCTAGATATCCATATTCCCTTCCAAACTTCTCGTCTCTGTTGAGATGTCAAATTGTAATTATTAGCCCGTAATGGGTGAAATCCAGTTTTTGTCTACAAGTATTTGGACACACTCAAAAAATGTTGTTTATTAAATTTTAGTAATTATTCAGAAGCAGCATCTTATCACAATTTAGACACCCTTGAAGCAAGAAGAATCATTACTGACACTATTTCACTTCACAAATTAGTAAATAACATATTAGATTGCCCACAGCTCCTTGAGAAGATTCAATTTCGAGTCTCTCAACGAGCAACTAGATTATTAACATTTCAAATACAAGCAATGCTAGAAATGCAACTATTCCGAGAATATTAAATTACTATAATAAACATTTAGTTAATATTGATTTATTCCACTCTAGCCTTAAAGTATATCGGTCCCAAGCTAGGACCCTCATTATTATTAATTTTTGATTTATTGGATTAGCTGTAAAATATTGGCATGCATGATGCATTTAAAATTAATCTTGTACTATCTTCTTTTGTAGACTAACTCCCCTTTATTTTATGTACACTGTTAATCAATTTTCATTTATCCGTCAACATATAGAAAACTTTAAGTGGCTTATAATAATGTTAATAATTGTGTTCATTTTTATGTATGGCTGTTGTTTTTTTAAACAAATAAAATTTTAAAAACATTTAAAAAAAATAGCAAGCGGCTTACGTAATCAATAAGATATTTATACGTATCAGAATGTGGCACAAAAATATAGAAAACAATGTCTATTTGTCCTATCCTTAATCATTTGCAATGGTCATAGTAACAAATAGTAGTAAAATTAATGTGAGCCATAATGTGCGGATAAGGGAACGTAGAAGTATTTATGAAGAATATTTATAATTATAAAAGAAGGATGAAAGTAGACTGAATGCTGTTGAAATGCGATCTCTCAGGCAAATGTGTGGGTAAAACTATGTATGATAGGTGTACAAATGTCGAAATGAGAGCAGAGTGCAAGGCTGAGATAAACATTATCGACAAAGTTAAGAAAGGGCTTTTACGATGGTTTGGTCGTGTGGAGCGGATGAGTGATGAAATAACGGCCAAAAGAAGTTTAAATGCAAGTGTGCCTGGATGTAGAAGCCGCGGAAGGCCGAGAAAGACATGGCATGACCAAGTACGTCAAGTACTTGAAAGTGGACATGTGAAAAGTCGGAATAACCGGCGTATTATGTGCATGAGAAGATGTATGAATGTAGAGGAAGCAAAGGAAGTCTGTCAGGACAGAGTGGTATGGCGTTCTATCCTCTCTGCCTACCCGTACGGGGAAACGGCGTGATGTTAGTTAGTTAGTTACTTTATATAAACAAATAGTAGTTAAATATAATTTCTAAATAAATGATCAAGATACACTGCACTTGGTGTTCCAATGCAGTGCCCTATGCACCATAATCTGCAGATAAGGGAATGTAGTAGTATTAATATTATTTTTTTATGTTACAATTTTTTTAATTTTTTTTTGTTATTTTTCAGCCGATGAAATCAACATAGAAAATGGAACACTAAAAGATATTTCCTCTACTATGGAAAATTCTAACCCGCTTTTAGATATCTCTGTTACTGGTAACGCACTGTTTACCGATGTGTATAATGTTCGATCCGTGAACAGTCTTAATAATTAGAGACGAATATATTAATTCTGTGGTGAAAAAGTCGAGCCCCGGTCTTGTTGGAGGCCAGAAAACTTTTAGAGGTCATGTCAAGGTCAAGGGTAATATCAAAATGGAGGCTCTAAATGAATTTCCCCTCGAGAAAATTATGAATGAAACTCTAACGAAGTCTGGCGATCAAGTTATACTCGGGAAACATACTTTAGGAGATGTATACGCAGGTTTGTATAATACAATATTTTGTTTTTTGAATTAATTACTTAATTCTAATATTTACATTGTGTTACACAATTTTTTTTGGATCAGGATGATAAATTAATTCAAATTTCAATTTAGTTGATAATTTTAAACTGTCTTAAAACTTTCAACCGTCGCGTTTTATATTGAAAAATATTTAGTACTTAACCACATTTATTTAAAAATACTTTTTTAATATTACATAAAACATCCACACTTTTTTATAAAACATCCCTGTGATTTAGGTTTTTTTACAAAATAATATTACCTAAATTTCTACCCTTATCCACACCCAATCGTGCATAGGACACTGCATTGGTGCACCGAGTACAGTGAATCTTGATAATTTGTTGCGCGAAGGGAAGATGATCAGTCTTACGCTGCTAGTTCAGGGTTTCACATGTCCAATATTTGTATGTGAAAAATCACATTGAAATTGATATTTCATGTTGACTGTGGATCCCGTCGGGAATCGAACCCGTGACCTCGTGAATGGTAACTAGAGATGGACCGACTATGACTTTGGCCGACTGGCCGACTGGCTGACTAGTCGGCCAGGCCGATCATTGCTTTCGGTGGAGTTCGTGTGGCATCGGCAATGTTCGTGGCGCTTTGTTTACAGCTGAGTCTCTCGCATTTGACGCGCGATCATGTCGGAACAGGTTTTTGTTTACTTATTAAAGGTTCCTTTGACTAGATTATATTAAAAAACTGAAAAGGTGAATAAAACCTATTAATCTAGGTCACGATTTCATTTGAATTACCCTATTTTTAAGCACAGAAATACGAATAAATTAAACACGCCGACCACAAATATGGCCGGATAGTCAGCTTAAAGTACATCTCTAATTATATATTGAATCGGCTTTAACATTGTGGAATAACATGTTGAATTATATAAATAAAACACTTTGATTTTTGTCCACTGAGTTTGTATACTATTTGTTAACATGACATGTTTCGGACACGCAGTACTGTCCATCTGCAGGTGTATTTTAAAACTGATGATAAATATACATTGAGAAGTTTAGGTACTGACAGGGGTGAGGGAGGAGCTAAGTGTGGAAGGGGTGGTAGGGGGGTAGGGGGTCTAGCAAGTGGAAGGATACTAAGTAATGGTGATGTATTTTGGAAGGTCATGTTATTTATTAAGATATTATTTGAATTTAAGTTTTTTTTAATTTCGATGTTCTCTAAATTGTTCATTTTTTTTCCTTTATTCATATTTAAATGTAAAAGTCCGAGATTATGTGAGTGAAAATTATGATTCGTTTCCATGATTTGGTTGGCGAGCTCTGAGGTATTTGAAGTTAAAGCTGAAAAGAAGTTAAAATACACCTGTAGATGGACAGTACTGCGTGTCCGAGACATGTCGTGTTAAAAAATATATAAACTCAGTGGACAAAAATCAAAGTGTTTTATTTATATAATACATCTCTAATGGTAACCCAACGCGCTAAATAGACAATTATTTTTTTAAATTGTAAACAGAATACTTGGTTAACACCTTCTGGATGATACATGTATGTAGTCACATACTATTTACTGAAGAGAATTCTTATTCTCTTATTCCGTCTCCTAAATCCTAAAGGACGTGTCTAGTGACCTGGATTTGTGTGTTTCTGGTAAATAATGGACTTTCTGTTCCTCTGCACAAATTTTCAATAAAGACTCAAGAGAGAAACTGAGACGTTTAAAGACTCGAGACAGAAACTGAGACATTAAAAACAAATACCAAATTTTCTTCTTCAAATGTCATCAAAATCTATTAAAAAGGAGAAGTTAAAACAATACTCTTTCACTCTCTCTCCTTTATCCGCACCTAACGGTGCATAGGGCAATGCATTGGTACACCAAGTACAGTGAATCTTGATCATTTGCTATAAGAAGGGAAGATGATCAGTCATACGCCTCAGCGCCAGTTCAAGATATTGAATATTTATGAAATTTTATTATTTCAAAATAACATTCAAATATATATTGGCCCAGCCCTGAAGCCAGAGCTATTACAGCTATTTTTTACAACATATGTGAGGTCATTGAGCTATAAGTACCTAGTAACTCACACCATAAAAACTGGGAGAAAATTGTCCTCTCTTACATATCGTTGACTAGTTGAGCAATTCTACCAGATAATCCGCGGGTTCGATTCCCGGTGCAGACCAATTTAGTCAGAAATAGAACTTTGGGCCTGACTAAAATATCCTGGAGCTTCTGGGCTGGAGTGGAGCCTGCGGAAGGGTAGAACCCTACAATTGTATCGAAGTTGTTTTACCCACAGTATTTAAAAAAGCTGAATTAACCTACCTTCCGTGATCCTTTTACGTGAATTTTCGTATTCTTCACATATCCAAATCCAAAATCACGCTTACCTGAAAACAAAAAAAAAATATTTATCCCACACTTTTATTTCAATTTTTATGAGAAACATTTAGTTTATATTGCAAACAAAAAATTAAAACTGTAAGAACCCAAACAATTCATTACATACAAAAAAAACTGCCTGCCTCTATGAACTATAAAAAAATGTATTTTCAAATTAAGATGTCTCTGTTGGAAACATTATCATTATGAGACGCTTTTAAAAATGCATTTTCCTTGAGAAACAAGGCACATTGTGAAACTATTGCAGTAAATTAGTAAAAATTAAGCTCGCTTTGAAAATCGCGCTTCGTAATATATCAAAGGTTTCCTTTAACGTAGGAGGAGAAAGGCTTTCTGGGGCAAATCCTCGCGGCGCGGCGCCTTTACTTTCTTATTTGGCCAGACTTTTGATACTTCTCAACAACGAAAAGTCTATCAGTTAAACATGCCCCTTGCAGTGTATGGTCTCCTGATACCAGCAAATATTTTCTACAAACATTTCTGCTACAAAGGACGAGCATGGCAAAACATGAAAAGCTTAAAAAATTTTGTGCAATATTGATTTATTTACGTGTTTTAATAGTTACTTTTTTTTTAAATAAAATAAAAATCACTTTGTTTTTTTATTCACTTTTAATTGAGTTATTACTAACTAGTTTCGGTACCACCGTACCATCATCAGAGCTAATACAAAACCAACATTAAAATACAAAGTTGCATCTAATTAGTGGGGTGGGCAACTATGGATTGGGGAGGGGGTAGGCCATGGATAGGGGTAGAGAGTTTGAGGGGGGGGATTCTTGCAGAGGGGAAATACGTTAAAAATGGGACTGTTGCCTAGGTTTATTTGATTATTCATTATTGATTATTAAGGCTTTATCTAATTTATTCACTTTGTCTTTTGTATTTTTTAACATGTTCCCTAAATCATTATTAGTATATAATGCAGGTGATATTTCATAAGGTAGTTTTTTTTTAATGCTATTAGTTAAGTCCTTATCAATTTACAAAAATCGTCTTCATCTTACATTATCATTAGATGCGTTAATATGATTTGAATATAAATATTTGTTTTGGAAATTAAGTTTTTTATTTAATATATATTATCTATAATGTTGGTATTATATCTATTGTTTAAGGCGATTGTTTTAATAGTTTGAAGTTCTAATTGGAAATTTGCTTCAGACATTGAAATATTTGTTAGACGATGGATCATGGAGTGGAAAGCTGAATGTTTATGTGATGTTGGGTGGTTAGAAGAATCATGAATTATTATATCAGTATATATGTTGGTTTACGAAAAACTTCAAATTCTATTTTATTATTATTTAGTGTTAGGTTTAAGTCTAAAAAAGTAAGAGAATGGTTATCTTCTATTTTGTGAATCAAAAAACAAAGTGATTTTTATTTCAATGATTTACAAAGTTAATGGTGATAAAATAAATAAAGTTACTGTTTTATTTGTTTACGATTTTTTTTGTATTCATTGTAATATTTTGTCGTGTGCCTATTAACAGTGTATACTGAATAAGTAGGTTTATTCGCCTCGTAGTGTAGTGAATAGCGCATCGGACTTCCATGCATGAAGTCATACGTTCGATTCCCGACGCGACGCGGTCAATATGAAACATTTATTTAAATATGCCTCCTGTCGAATAAATATTTCACAAATGTGATAACTTTTACTGGCACTGAAGTTTTAAGCTGATTATGTTGTTACAATTTGACATCTCAACAGAGACGAGAAACTTGGAAGGGAATATGGATATCTAGGCGTCTACAAGTATTTGGACACACTCAAAATGTTTTTTATATGATTATATTGTCTTTAATTTAAGTGATTAAGAAATTTGGTGCACAAATGCATTGTCCTATGCACCATTAAATGTGAATAAATTACCAAAGCTTTAAAGAGGAATTTTTTATTAAATTGCAAAAATACTTCATCAAAAATAGGAGCTCATTTAAAAAAAAGCATAAAAAAAACTATTGGGATACTGCATAATATTGCCAAAAGTTGGTAAGTCCATATTTTAGGTAAATGAACTTGTATCTTTAATATCTTTGTCTGAAAAACGATTGCATGTCCTTAAATTTCAAGAAAATACTTACTCAACTTCGAATTTTACCATTTAAATTTCGAAATAACAATTATTCATACAATTTTTTAATTAATGTTCGATTACTCCGTAAAACGTCGAATACCATATTTCGGCAGCATAGTTAGGATTGTTTGACATCTCTGAAGATTGAAATTCCATTTAGATCGAACAAATCGCCCATCGAATTTCTACCGAAAAATTTCATTAACTCATTTGAACGTCGAAAAGACAATAGATATTTTTTTCATTAAAGAAAAGGTCTCTAGGGGTTTGAATGGAATTGTGTTTGTAAAAGTTAATCCGACTTTCTAAATTTCACCCCTTCTGCACCTCCATGGCCTGGATTCTCATACAGGGCTGTCAAAATTGAGTGAAAACGCTATTAAAACTCAACTCGCTGTGAATTGCCAAAGTCTCTCATTGTTCGGAATGATACCGAAGATTGAGATTTTTCCTCTGTGAAAGTATTAAATATTGTCCGGAATCAGTTCAAAATAAATTTATATTTAACGCTTTTAAATGTTTTAAGCTCCCAAGAGCTTCTAATAAAAACATGTCAATAGTCTTATGTGTTTGGTAGATAGAAGCTGTAACATTTAAATATTATTTACACGTAGTACCCTGAAAGAATCCAGTAATGTTATTCATACAATTTTTTTTTAAAAGCCGTTACAGTTTGTGATTTTAAAAAAATCAAATCATATCAAGAGTAAAGATAGAAAAAAATCACAATTATAATGTAAAAATAATCGTTCGTCTAGGATTTTAACCTGGGTCCTTCTGACTACCGGTCAGCTTCTCTATCCTCTGAGCTAAACGATCGGATACATATCCCGAGATTTTAACGAATAGCTATTGCAATTATGACTACTAACGCCTCTCAGTCGACCACGATCAACCAACCAACTTTATATCGAGGACCAGTTGAAATTGAAAAGCTTTTATAATATCAACTGCATAAATTAGTCATTTGTTAAATAAAAAAAAATTAATCATCGCTTTATTCGTAGATGAATACAGTCAAAATTATAAGAAATCAAATCGTTGCAGGATCGTTATGCTCCTTTTAAGCTATCATTATATTTATGTTAATTTAATGAATGCAGAACTCACAGTTTTTCATAATTATGAAGTAAAACACTTTTCAATTTATTTCATAACATGTTTTATCTCAATAGAAGATTTTTTAAGTTACGTTTGATACAGTGTGCTTATTAGTGAGTATTTCAATTAAGTATCTACTTAGCTAATAACTCGCTGTAGACAGATTAACAACACTCTCTCGAAGCACCCGGTACCGATCATTTCCGGATATCACAAAATAATGCCGATTTACTACGACTGCCTTCCGGTCGATAGGCGGATACGTAAAATATGGAAGGCCGATCCAAAAATGAGTATACACGCCTTACCTAACATTTCCTGCGAAAGCTCGAACAATGGTTTCTATGAGAATTTGTCGACATAAAGCACGATGATTATTATTGAACATTTATCTTACTGGAAACGGACATATTTATTGCTTGGGTTGTGTATGAAATCGCAATAATGAAACCTGAAACGAAACAACTACCTAATAAATACGTGATATAATCATAAAATATTATTATGAAAAGGTTCGGTCCATTTATTTTAAATTATAAAGTTCAATAATAAGGGACCGAAAAAAAGTAATCGCTTCTATCTAGTCCCATGATTTATTTCTAGATGATTTATAAAGCGCTATTTTTGCGAGAAATCGCCTCTAGATCAATAACGAGGCTAGATCACAACACGTCTTGCAGCTACAACGCGCATGGACTGTTGGGATTTTTTCTAGCCTCCTGCAGTTAAAATATTTGCAAAACAAATTTAAAAACAATGACTTTTTTCATAAATATGCAACAAGAGGTTCAAAAAATAAAAGATTAGAAAAGAAAAGAAAAACACAGAATTGTCTAATGTATAAAGGGATTAAAATGTATGAGGAGATTCCAGATGAAATAAGAAATGTACAAAATGTAAAGTTATTTA
The DNA here is from genome assembly GCA_022494985.1 of Micrasema minimum. Taxonomy (NCBI): domain Eukaryota; kingdom Metazoa; phylum Arthropoda; class Insecta; order Trichoptera; family Brachycentridae; genus Micrasema; species Micrasema minimum. The sequence goes on from JAGVSP010000598.1 coordinate 90,919, forward strand.
GGGTTAAATGTAAAAAATGTATGTGTGAAAAATATTAGTGTAGGTATTATAGATAAATTGAAAAACGTATAATAGTAGGATAAGAATAGTTAGGATTTTTTTTTTATTGTAATGTAATAATATTATGTAAAAATTATATAGTTCTAAATAAATATAATAATAAAAAAAATTATAAAACAGATTTTAATACATGATATAAAAAAATATTTTGAATTTAATTTACATACATATAATGATGGATTATGTGTGATCGGATACAACTTTGTAGGGAGATAGATTCTTGTCTTGCATCTACTGAGCGCATGGACAATGGATTCTACCCCCCTACAAAATTTGGATTGTAAAAAATAGTGAAATGTTTAAAGATTCAATATGCTTAAAATTCTGTAATTTTCTTAAATTTATAACTTTTATGTTTATTTACAGATAATCTGGATGCATACGCCATCAACGAGATCGAGTGTTCCCAATTTATTGACATTACCGCGCCGGAAATTGTAATTACTTCGGACCTTTCATTCAACCAGCTGACACTTAGAGACAGTGACCTCGATCTAGAGGTCCCGTGCGACCTTAATGAAGTAATAAATACACTTTACCAAGCGCCGCGTAAATCCTGGAACTACGTTCACGTCAATGGAGGCGTCAACTGGGTGGACAGTGCCGGGGGCAGCCTGTCGAGGGTATTTGACAAGGCTGTGTTGAAAGGAAGAGATACTTTGATTGAATCAAAGGTGAGAAATCTAAATTGTTAATTACTATTTTTTTTCCACCTCGACAAAATTAAAAATAATTTAAAGACAATCTACAGATCTAAGACATGTACTCAGAGTAGTATAACGTACAAAGGACTTTAAAAATATAATGAACTCCCTGAGACCGTCAAAGAAGTAAACGGAATAAATGAATTTAGAACGCACCCCTATAGTTAAACACTAATATAAGAACCTTAAAATTATATTTTATTTTACATTATTATTTAACTAACTAACTAACCATCACACCATTTCCCCGAAGGGGTAGGCAGAGAGGATAGAACGCCACACCACTCTGTCCTGGCACACTTCTCTTGTTCCTCCACATTCATACATCTTCACATGCACGCACGTCGATTATTCCAACTTCTTACATGCCCACTTTCAAGCACTTGTTTTACTTGATCATGCCATGTCTTTCTCGGCCTTCCTCGATTTCTACATCCAGGCACAGTCGCATCATATATTTTTTTAGCCGTTCTTTCATCATTCATTCGCTCTACATGACCGAACCATCGTAAAATACCTTTCTTAATTTTGTCGATAATGCTTATCTCAGCCTTGCACTCTGCTCTAATTTCGACATTTGTACACCTATCATACATAGTCTTACCACACATTTGCCTGAGAGATCGCTTTTCAACTGCATTCAATCTACTTTCATCCTTCTTTTTCCAACACCACGCTTCACCACCATACATAAGGGTTGGTACCAGAACTCCATTATGAACTGCCAATTTAGCCTCTTTTGATAAGCACTTATTAGATACGACCGACTTTAAGGCACCATTAACTCTGTTACCGGCACTAACCCTCCTTTCGATGTCCTTATCCATATTTCCATCCCTATTGAACATGCCAGATATACAAATTCTTGCACCTGTTTCAAGCTATCGCTATTTACTACGATCTTACACTTAGTTATATTCACATTTCTTTCAAAAACCATCACATTCGACTTTTCCACATTCATTAACAGGTCACTCTCCTTTTATTTAATTATGTTATGTATCACATAATTATTTAATTATGCTATATCAGTTAGAGTAAATGTACATTATCAAACAAAAAAACAAATATTTTCTGTGTTTGTATAATTTCGACATGCTGGAAGGCCCAATAAAAAGGGGGGCTACGTGCTTCATCACTTACTCGCGGGAATCGAATGGGAATCGCTCCTCATATGGCAATTTCATAAACTTTTATCTGATTACGCACTTCCCTCATCTTATATATATTATGCAAAATTTCAAACCTTGCAATCTTTGTAAAATAAATTAAACAATATAAAAATTTGCTGTGACCGCTAGCGTGCTTTAATTACGAAGGCTTTGTTCCTGGCTGTATGTTTCGCTAATATCATATTATGTAAACACGTTCCCGTAAGTGCTACGGTCATCAAAAGTCCATTTCCACCTTAAAAGCTAGTTTTGCGTGCCAAGCCATTAGAAATACGTACACAAAAACCACATTCCTCGCACGACTTGGACATATTATATGAGATACGAGAAAGTCATTTGCTAAAGTAATTCATTAGGGGTTTTCACACGAAAAATGCGCTTTTAAGTACTGAAAATAATATAAAATTATAAATCTTCGTAAAAAAGCATGGGATCTGGATGGTTTTTTTCTAAATGGGATTTTTATAATTTGATCTTGACCTAACTACGATTTTACGTAAAAGAGGCAATTAATTAACGTAAATAATTATGTTGTTGAATTTCAGGTTTCCTGGAAGATGTAAAAACAATATCAAACTTTAAAAGCATGATTTTTTAGTGAAACCTTGGGGAATAACTATTATTATACATAAGTGAAACTTATTCAATCTCTGAATTTTGTTTTTGGTGAATTATTTTTCCCAAAAATATACACTTACCTACCTCAAAACTTAGTATCTTCAAGAAATAAATCAATAAATTAAATTTTGACGTGACTTGTTACAAAACTTTGAAGTATTTCCTTTTCAGGTGTTTTTTGTCAAAGACCTGTTTTCAAAAGAAGTTGAAACTACAATAAATCCAAATAACGTCGATATTCGTTATATTTACGAAGATGCTGTCAAAAAATGTTGTGCTTTACCTCAGGTAACTATTATTTATATCCTAAAAATATGTGTTTTATGTTTTTTATTACCTTTGAAAAAAAGTTGAGGTTTGAAATGGAACGGGTTTTATATAAATGATAATAATTTGGGGATTTTTGACACAATGAAATATTTCAATTTTAATGTTACTAGTACTTTTTAATTTTATGCCGTACTTTAGCCAGTGTAGGACTGCTAGACAAAGTTCTCCTTTTACCATGATCCTGCATCGTCCTCATCCATTGTCTTCCAGCAGCTTTTCAAAACATCTGTTATACTTTTAACTAGTTGAGAATAATTATGCTAGAAAGAATAAAACAATCTGTGATAGATTCGAAAACAGGATTTTAGTTACAGCCCTTTAACCACAGGAGATCGGATATTTACTCGATTAAAACAAAATTCCGCCTTTATAACTCCTGCATCACACCTGTTCTTCTCTATGGCTGCGAATCGTGGCACCTAACTAGGGCCCAAGCCAGCAGACTTCTGAGTTCTGAGAATAGGTGTCTTATAAGAATTTTAGGTGTGCGGTGGTTTGACTTTCTAAGGAACACAGAGGTGAGGCAACGGACACAGCAACCCTTGATATCTACTGTCATCCGGCGAAGGCGTTTCGGCTGGCTAGGCCATATACTACGTATGCCTTCCGAGAGCCTTAACCATGCTTGCCTATTTTACAATTCTTCAGGTTCTCGGCGTCCCGGTCGTCCACTGTTGACAATTCGTCGGCAGTTTGCGTCAGAGATGCGCGGGAGCTGGCGGCCGATCGCTTGGCCTGGAGGCAGTTTGTGGATTCCATATGCTCCACATAGGGAGCGGATATGGTATAGTGAATAAACCACAGGACGAGATGAGTACGTAAATTACAATGAAAACATCCTATTCTTTATCAGCATTAAATGGCGCATAGGACTCTTTATTGGTACACCAATAATTGTAGAATATTTTGATAGTTTTTTTTAAACGTAAATATATTCATAAATTATTAATGTGAGAAATCACATTCGATAATAATATTAACCCCAACTTAAATCGAATCCAGTACCTCAACTTAACCAACGCTTACCACTACAGCATAAGGCAGACAGCAAAACAAATTAAATATTTTAGATTGGGTAATTAAGATATGAATCACGTTGTCCCACGGTACAAAATAAACAAAAATAATTAAGGGTTGCCAAAAACCGTACCAAAATAAATTGTGTTTGAAACAATAAAGTTGGCATGTGGAAATTATTACAGAATCGCGTGTGAATAGATCAGTAGGGTAAAAATAATATAGTTTTTTGAGTAGTTACCTAATTTATCGTAAGCAACAACGACTTATTCTGAACATCTTGAACGATATTACATAATTTCAACATACACAATGATTTGGTCTGTATTTAATTTTACCATTTACAACGCCGAATTTACCGATTTACCTGATAATGGCAAATAAATTTACCACAAAAGTTCAAACTGCTTTATTTAGAATATGTTCCTCCTGTTTATTTAAGGGGGACAAAGTTAGAGGTGGTCTCTAGATTTAAATATCTAGGTCACATTCTGACACCTGACTTAAGAGATGATCAAGATATTGAGCGTCAGAGACGTGCAATCTCTATTCGCGCAAATATGATTGCAAGAAAATTCTCTATGTGCTCACCCCAGGTGAAGCTGGCACTGTTTAGGACGTATTGCACGCCCATGTACACTTGTGAATTATGGTGTCAATACTCAGCAGCAAGCTGGAGTGCAATAAGAGTGCAGTATAATAATGCCTTTAGAATACTGAACCGCTTACCAAGGTTCTGCAGTGCTTCCGGTATGTTTGCTATCTCAGGAATAAACTCCTTTGAAGCCACGGTGCGTTTTAAAGTGGCCAACTTCAGGAGTCGGCTGTTTGGGTGCAGGAGTGGGATGGTCCAAGCCGCGCTGCTGTTCGCGGACGGCCCACTCCTGAAGCATTGGTCGAAAAACTTTTTAAATTTTCGACCACCTTGACCACATTTTTATCTTTTTTTTTTTATTTTATTTATTTTATTTATTTTTTCTGTTTCATTTTATTTATTTCATTTTATTTTATTTTATTTTGTTTTTTTTTTATATTTACTCGTATATTATATATATTTTATTTTATTTTATGTACTGTATCAAAGATGATGCTAAATAAAAGGATTATTATTCAAACATGGGAGGCCTAATGAAAGAGAACGATTACATCACAGAACACCCTGGCTCAAGAAAAATGTTTTACAATTTAAGAAGGTAATTTAACAACTTGGTGAAAAGGCGGAATGAAAATGAACGTGAGGATGCAAGGGAAGTGTGCCAGGACAGAGTGCTGTGTGGTGTTCTATTCTCTCTGCCTTCCCCTCCGGAGAAATGGCGTGATGGTTAGTTAGTTAGTTAGCAATCTCACCGGGAATCGAACCCGTAACTTCCGTTGCATGAATCCAACGTCTGAGCTATATGCACCACGGGGGCTGCCATAATAATAAAAAATAATGATTGCACATAAATATTTCATTTTGGAAGAACTATTTTCAATAAACCCTTAGCGGCTTATGCTTGAAAATAGGTATCAAGTCGTGGTGGAGTGGGAATTCTAACCAGGGATCTTTGGAATCTAAGACCACGACGCTATCACTGAGCCGCCACGCGTTCAAAAGAAAACTTTTGTAACTCAATTTTTATAATCGTTTTTGATACATCAAGGAACAGTTTTTTTTAAATTTCATTATTACAATGTGCATTAATCAAATTTCTTGAAAAAATAATCGTTCGCTCCAGGATCTCAATTTTGCTATTACAATGTTTAAAATTTTATTACTGATAATGTCTTTAAATGTCATTATACAACATTTCTATTTAACTTTTTTTAAATTTGAGAATCCAAATAAACAGAAACCAAATTAATGGGTACTAAACAAATGCGGAACACTAAAATTTTAACAAATCTATCAACTCAATGACCATAGTCTATCTTTCTATGCAATACGATTAAATATGACAAAAAAGAGAACAAACACTCCGAAAATGGTGGTTTGAAATGGACATTTGATAAATGTAAACTTCATCTATCTCATTTTATTTTCCCTCACAGTTATTGTTACTATAGTTTAAACTTCTCGGTAGTAATTCTTTAAGTTAAATTAAGTTTCGTTCATCCTAAATTCACAGATTTATGTGATTACTGATTCTGATTACGACGTTTCTTAGTGCACACTTACAATAAAGTGTTCCATTAGGGTTTATGCTAAGGTATTTAATAAAACTCTAATTGTATCTCCCGTTGGTTCTGTAACTAAAGAGAGCAAGGTAATGCAGCTAATGGAAAATAATAGTTTACCTCTGGAAAGGTTTTGCATCTCCCGAGCTCCTCTTGGGCTTAGAGATAAATCGTAGACCTATTTATTATTAAGAAAATAATTAAGTAAGTAATTGTGTTCTTTAATATAAGCAATGGTATCGTAGCAACGTTAAAAGAACTCCTACAAAACTCCTACTAACTTAAAAAGAATTTCAGAGAAGTGACATTCCATACTTAAAAAGCACTACCACGTGTCTAGGAGTCTAGTTACCCACTACGTCACTCATTACGTCATCAACAGGCATCTACGTCATTACTAGACATCTACGTCATACGTTTCAATGTGTGAGTGTACGCTGGAGTTTTTAGAATGTAGAATTTGATAATAAGTGGTGTTATGATATTTAGAGAAAATTTTAATAAATTTGTAAAATTCTTGTTTGAAGCAGATGCAGATTTTGTCGATACAGATTTTAAGCTACCCATACAGATGATAAAATTAAAAAATCTGTATAAAGCTTGAGTGAAATCTGATTTGAATTGGAATTTTTGAATTAGACATCTTATAAACCACCATATTTTCTTGCTTTAAATTTTAAAGATTTTATACAGATTTTGACTTACTGCTCTCAAACAGATTTTATTCAAATTTCTAGATCTCGTAATTCAGATTCTTTGGTTTGGTGTATGTCATTACTGAATTAATAAGTCAATAAAGTGCTCTCAGACAGAATACACGTCTCTTTATTCTTAATACAAACTTCTCCAACAGTGGTGACCCCGATTAGGTTAGAACAGATAAGGCACGCTCGGCTTATTCGGAGAATTTTACAACAGTAACCCGAAATTCTTAGCTCGCAAAATAGCTGATAAATAAATAATCATTTCAATCAACTTCGCGAATACGGTATCGAGTATTTTATTGTGTTAATTAAATAAATAAAAAAATGCATTGATAAAATGAAGTGACCGCATAAAAAAAATCCGTTTATTCCCTTTTTATTCCCTAAAGAATTCGTTTTAAGTCTAATTAATATTTGTCCGCCTCTTGGTGTAGTGGTAGCGCGTTGGGCTGCCATGCATGAGGTCGCGGGTTCGATTCCCGGTGGTGGTCAATTTGAATATTTGAGTATTAAATTCACATAAAAATGTTTCATATGTGATACTTTGGACAGGCGCTGAGGCTAAGATTCACTGCACTTGGTTTACCAATGCAGGGCCTTATGCACCTTGGATGCAGATAAGGGAGAGTAGTAGTAGTAATACTTTTCTTTAGTTTTCGTGGCAAATAAGAACTTATCGAAAGAAGCAAAATTGGCAGTACACAACGGAGTTCGGTACCAACCTTTATGTATGGTAGTGAAGCGTGGTGTTGGAAAAAGAAGGATGAAAGTAGACTAAATGCTGTTGAAATGCGATCTATGTGTGGTAAGACTATGTGTGTTAGGTGTACAAATATCGAAATTAGAGCAGAGTGCAAGGCTGAGATAAGCATTATCGACAAAATTAAGAAAGGGCTTTTACAACGATTTGGTCGTGTGGAGCGAATGAGTGATGAAAGAACGGCTAAAAGAAGTTTAAATACAAGTGTGCCTGGATGTAGAAGCCGAGGAAGGCCGAGAAAGACATGGCATGACCAAGTACGACAAGTACTCGAAAGTGGACATGTGAAAAGTCGGAATAATCGGCGTATGTGCATGAGAAAGTGTGTCAGGACTGAGTGGTATGGCATTCTATCCTCTCTGCCTACCCCTACGGGAAAATGGCGTGATGGTTAGTTAGTTAGTTAGTTATGTATTACAATAAAAACACAAATATTTTGAATGTGATCTTCTTCACAACAAAATTTAGATTACTTCGTTATATCTCTGGCATTATTTTCTATATACATTTTATACATAGCAACAGAAAACAAAAAATCTAGTGGTAAAAAGTATTTTGCTGAGATTAGGAAAACATATCGTACAAAATCTTTATTTGCATTTTAAGTTATTCAAAGCACCCGTTTGCTTAAACAATCCTTAAGAAGCAAAAAAAGCTTTCTTGTTTTTTTTTATTTAATGCAATAGAAAACAGCAAAGTTGATAATATTTCTCCTTAATATTATTCATCCCACCTGGACTAAAAGTGACCCATTCAGGAGGCAAAACAGAAAAATATCTTCACTTGTAAGATTTTCATATTAAAGGAATAACACCAAGCTTATCTCGAGAGATTTCAAGAATCGCGATTGTCTTGAAAACGCTTATTGAGTTTAAAAAAAACAAGCAAAATTTTTACATAAAATTACTCAGAATCGCTAAAATAACCAAAAGTGTACTTATATTAGACACAAAACCACAACTTTTATACACTTTCACAAATTTAAATATTTAAAAAAAAAACTATCCAACCTACCACGCCATTTCTCCGAAGAGGTAGGTAGAGAGGATAGAACGCCATATCACTCTGTTCTGGCATACCTCTCTTGCTTCCCCCACATTCTAATAATTTTTCATAATCTAATCTAAAATATATTACCCTTATTTAAAAGTCTTTAAAAAGTAAACAAGATTTACAGTACCTTATTAATTATTAGTGCCTAGTATTTTTTATAAGTTTTTTGATTAACAATGATTTTTTCGTTTCGGCAAATTTGCCTTCTGGCCTATTTTAAAAGAAAAAGGGAACTATCCCGTCATTTACACTTTTAAAATCAGACGCTCATTATCAATTATTATGCGCTTAAAATAAATAATTTAATATTTTTACTAGTCTTGTAAAAAACTGCAATTTATTACATTTTTTAATTTAAAAAATGCTGACATAAAAATTTTCACAAAAAAATTATTTAGCTTTTATTGACCATGAAAGCTTAATGGAATCTCAATATTTGTAAACGCTATCCCGATTGTGTTTTCTATAACTTTATAGCGAAATATTAAACTACAAAATAAATTTAATAGCTTTAAACTCTTTCCATTATGTTACTGACATGATTTTTAATAACCCGGTTTATCTTGATTATTTATATTAAATTTGACCAGTAACGTTTTACCCAAAAGATTTATTAAATCAAATCAATCGCTGGAGGGAATTTTCGACCCTTCTAAATCCCTTTTTTGTTATTTTTCCAAAGATAGGCTACTGCTGTGTATATATCATATAAGTCAATATAATTAAGAATTAATTGAAGGGTTGGAACCCGCTGTTGATATTATGGGTAGAGGGTGCGTTCTGGTGCTGTTTAATATAATATATAAAACGTATATACTACTGCGGATGCGATGTAAATTGTGGTAACTCAAAAATTAGCCACTTTTAAAATAGCAGTCCATCGGTAGTGTACGTCAGAACTACGGAACGTGGACATGAATCCAAAGATTCCCAGAAACTGACAGTTTTGTTTGGAGTAAAATGTATTTAAACATTACTTCGGGAAATGAATAGGATGTCGAATGAAAAGGGATAGAGAGAGATGGGAATGATAAAATTTTTAACGGTCTAGAGCCCAAAGGCAGGATGCAACGATTCAGACGTTTCTTCAAGGCAAGTAAGAAGGATCCAATTTTCACATCGTGGCGTAAATTTTTCTACAGTCCTGCAACCTGAGCAGTTAACGAATTTGTGTAAAAGGAAGAACGAAAGCGAGGAATGCAACGTTCTGTATTACTCTATCTATCTTATTTTCTCACACAATATCATATTATACAATAATTCAATGATATTTTAGATAAATTTAGATCCTTTACATAATTCGAATATGCAAATTCTGGGTTTGTGTCAATTTCGAAATGGTGTTTTGGTAATGGGATTGAAAAGAAAAGCGTATCAGTTACAATGGAGTGATATGTCACTTTCTTTGATGGATTTGTGTGATCTAGATAATCTAATAGAAAGATATATTTACTTTTATTGTGTGCTTAGATTCATGTACAATGGACAGTATATTTTAATAATAAATGTTTTAATCACAATTCTTTTACATAACAATTTTTAATTGTAACTCATGGGGAATACATGTTTGTTATGTATTTTTGGCTAATGTACAAAGCCATGCATGATGCCGCTCCAGAGTATATAAAAGAGCTTTGCATTCCAGATAAACTAGCTGAAAGACGTCTCATACTTCGATCAGCTACATCTACAGCTAAAGGCAGGGTTTTAGAACCGATCTGTAATCAGCGCAAAAAATTTGGAGAGCGCGCTTTTGCGGTTGCGGGACCTGTGGCTTGGAATGCTCTCCCACCAGAAGTGCGCAACTGTGAGAGTGCAGTGATGATTCAAAAGAAACTTAAGATCTATATGTTCTCAAAATCTTTTGATTAGTTTTGATAATGGTATTTTCTACTCAGAAATTGAGTTTTCACTCACTTTAAATTTCCCAAGCCGTTAAATTCAATATTTAAATCGCCCTTAAGGTATATTTATACGAAAACGGCGCTATTTAAATTATCCATAATAATAATAATATTAAATAAATAAATAAAGTTAATTTACACCTACAAATAACAAATTACCATAAATAAATACTTGTCCATAAATAAAAACTATTTTACATGAATTACTAACGAAACATACTTTATTAAAATGCTAAAAATATTAATGTTATCAAGATATTAATGCAACTACTTAAAAACCAGCAATCTCTTCTCTTTATCGAACTTCTTCATACTACCTTAAAATTTTCAGACGGCTTATGCACCCAGAAGATTATCGGAAGCTTTATATTAACGAGACGTTAATTTTATTATCTACTCGCTGTTCTTTGCATTCGATTAACTGTCATTCATATTCAAGATTAAAAGTGTAAGTGACTTGGGCGTTAAAGTTAATGAGATGAATATAAAATACGTTTCCTGGAAGAAATTTTAACTCTTAACCTGAAATTATAACATAAAAGTAAAAAATTATAACATAGTAAAAATGTGCTACGGTTAAAATTTTGTTTCAAATATAATGTATCTACATATATGTACGTATTTCCGATAATACATATAAAAAATCTATTTTACTTCCACATTTTGATTTTGAATTGGTATTTGGATACGATACTGTCTTTCCTACGAAACGATTTTTAATAATTACATATTTTAATATGTTTTACTGTTTAAGAGAGGCCACGTTTACCAGCAGCGAGGGGCAAAAGCGTCGAGCTAAAAAATCGAAATGCAAAGTCCGCTATTACCTTTATAATTCTATCATCTGATTTGATTGTGTTTTTACATATTTTTCAGATTATAACGGGAATAAAAATATTTGAGAACAACTTGACAGTAGAAAGTGTAAATATAACAAATCTGGATACTAAAATAGTGAATGGAATTGATATTTTAAATTTCAACTCAACTTTAGTAAGAAACAATGATGATGCTGAAATATACGGAGAAGTAATTATTAAATCTGAAGTCCAAATTGAAAAATTACAGGTGAGTTGACTGATTTCTTAATCTATCTATGAATTGATCTTCTATCATCCACTGCTGAATGTAGGCTTCCCTCATTTAGGTCCACAGACTGTAGTCTGTCTTGGACATGGTGCTGAATCCTCGAGTACTCTTTATATCGTCCGTCTATCGTCTCTGCGGTCTTCCTAAAGGTCTCCTTACAGCTCTGGGCTCTACTTTTAGTTAATCAGACGTCTGATCCATCAGTCATCATCTAGCTCACCGCGTTATAAGTCGTGTCTCCGTGTAGATACATTTATGATCTACGATATACGAGTAGATAACGTACATTTTATGATAACTTAAAAGCTTTAATTAGAGACTTTAAACTACTAAAATAAAGTGTTTTCCTAGAAAATTTAATTTTAGTAACATAATGTTGTTTATATTATATTTTGATATGCATGTATAAACCACCGTTTTAATGAAGGAAGTGCTCGAAATCCTTGCTTGTTCAACACCCGGCTCATGAAAGATTACGGTGGTTATATTTCTGGTTTATACTCATTATTTATAAAATATCTCAGGTCACGGAGCCATTAATTTTATGTCATCGGGTCCATTCATCACAAATATCGTGTTTCTGGGAAGACCACCCCAGGGATAATTCATAATAAAGTACGTAAATAGGTTCATTTCACCCTCACTCGACAGGGGTGGTTACGGACAGTTAATCGAAGCCTAAATTAGAAGGCCGTGATACGTATATCGTAAGCCTTTACTGAAAAATATATGGTTTCATGGAGGGATCTAGTAATATCCATATGCTCTACAAGGAGTAGCAAAAAAAGGAGAAGTTCATGAAATTAAACAAAATAAATGACTTTATCATAGAACTGAAAAACGGTAATTTATAGTTTTATGAAAGACTCATCTTAATATAACGTAATATATTTTTTTTATATTATACATTTTTTTATATACACTGATGAATCAAAGTGTTGCATAAATTTCCTAGAGAAAAAATATTTTCATAGAATAAAGTGTCAAACTACCAATTTGACTATTACATAAAATGGAAACCTATAATTCTAAGGTTAAATTCATATTACACCGTTATACATATTTAGAGATGGACTTACATTACAATTCCTTTACAAAAAAATATTTTAAAACTTGGCTTTTGCGGGAAAATGATAAAAACAACTTTATTATACGCTTTTTCAGCGTTAAGTCTGAATTTCGTAATATCTCAGTCATGAATTTATTAAGGAAGAAAGAATTTTAAATATATATGCAAAAGGCGTCCATTCGCGTTAGATTTGCCGTCGCCTTAAAGTAAGCAATTCTTTTCAGATCATTGAGTCAAAGGTCGAAAACCTCAAAACCTTGGCTGGCTATACTAACCGTACTTCTATTCTGTTATGTAAATTCTTCCGACCAGGTTCAAGGAAAGAAAACTTGCGAAATTTCCCCACTTCCGAGAGTTTTTCTTTACGCTTAGTTTTCCGGGTGAATGCCTTGAGTTATATTCGGTGATGATCCTTAAAATAAGGAATTTATTTAGTTAATACGATATGTACCTTCTGAAAAGCGTTTTCAGGAGGTTATTGGGTATAGATTTGCAAAATGCAATAATCAAAGATTGTTTATCGATTTTTTGTCACATAGGCAAGACGGCTAGTAGAATTTATGATGCAGAGAACGCTTGGATAAATATTTTAAAGGAAAATTGACGATACATAGTAATTGACGATACGGTATAATATGTATGTAAAGTGGACATGTGAATAGTTGGAATAATCATCGCGTCGTGCGTGAATGCGAATATGTATGAATCAAGGGAAAGCAAAGGACGTGTGGAAGGACAGAGCAGTGAGGCCCTCGGGAAATTGGCGATATGGTTATTTATTGATTTGAGTCTCTATTGGAGTCGGAGTCTAAGGATTTATGTCCTTCTCTATAATTTTTGACAGTTTTTATTTGTCCACACAGGGAATAGTTTGTTTCGAAAAAAAAACTGATTTGCTATCTAACTAACTAAATAACCATCATTTAATAACCGCCATTTCCCAGTAGGCAGAGAGGATAGAACGCCATACCATTCTGTCCTGATAGACCTTCTTTGCTCCCTCTACATTCACACATTTTCTCATGCACATACGCCGATTATTCCGACTTTTCACATGTCCACTTTCAAGTACTTGTCGCACTTGGCCATGCCATGTCTTTCTTGGCCTTTCTCGGTTTCTGCATCCTGGCACACTTGCATTTAAACTTCTTTTAGCCGTTCTTTTATCACTCATTCGCTCCACACGACCAAGCGATCGTAAAAGCCCTTTTTGTAATTTTGTCGATAATGCTTATCACAGCCTTGCACTCTGCTCTTAAATCACCTAAAATAAGTTCGTTTAGACATAAATTAAAAATACCAATGTGTTTTGCGTCCTTAAATCTATACGATGTAATAAAAAACTCAATTTTTCATATTTTGGAAAAGTCAGTTTTGAAGAAGAACCCTACTGTTTTGTGGTATATTTATTAACTTTAACAAAACTAAACCTTACCCAATTTATAATTATCAGGTTCCTGGTTCGATCCACGGAGTACCTACCGAGGACCTGGCTTCGTCAGCCGGCCGCCCAATAGAGGAAGCGCATTTCACCACCCTCACAGTGAATGGAAACCTAATTGCAGATAAAGTTAATGGAGTTGAACTGAAACGTGCCATGGAGAACTCAATCAAACTAACAGGACGCGAACAACACATTTACAGGGAAATGACATTTGAAAATGTTGAAATAGGTGGGTACATCTCTATTGAGATATCACTTTGTAAATGTTTCATTAACATTAGATTTTTAATCTTATTTTCTTTTATTTTACCATGAATTTTTTAAGCTTAAAAGTAAGACGCGTGCTGAGAACTTGGTTGCTAGAGCGCGATGTATTATAATATTGAGTTTAGAATTGTATTTTCATTTATATGTATTTTACGATTTTTTTGCGCTAGGGTATGTACTGTGTACTTTTATTTTTAATTGAACATGTATTTATGCACCTACTGACGAGTTGCAGTAGGCAACTCAGTAGGTAAATATTGAAATAATTTTTTTTTTAAATTAAAATAAAAAACATTTATGTTTTTATAAAAAAAAACTAAAGATTTAATTTCGGTGCTGCTTTCAAACAATTGGATTTAACTGTGCCAGAAAGTAAGGAACAAGTTAGGGCGGAGCGAGATTCAAACGTATGAACTGTAATCTTTAATATTGTTTATTTTTTGTCAAAGCTTACATTTTTACGCCTCGTTTTATAGTGGTTAGCGCTTTAGGCTACCATGCATGAGGTCGGGGGTTCGATTCTTTATGTATGTACGTATTATTGTTTAATATTTTGTACAATAAATATTAATGCGATCTTGAAGTTGTAAAATTATACTTAAATTAAAATTTACATTATTAATTATAAACACCCCTTTAATCAAGATTTTCCTTGGTGCATTTTCAACGCGTGAATTAGTAAGTCAATGCCACAGTGTTGTGTGGGGTGCGTGTCACGAGAATACCGCCCCTTAGCCTTGACCAGCTTTCGTCATTAAAATAATACTATTACCTACATCTTGGGGGCTTATGCTGGAAACTTAAAACGTTATATCACCGATTACGTAAAATAACCAGACCAACGGGACCAACACTCCAAACCGGCAGACGCAATATAGAAGTACCAATTACACTGTGACTGCCTTCACTTATCCTCTTCCAATGGTGCATAAGGCACGTATTGGTAAACCAAGAACAGTGAATCTTGATCATTCGTTCCATCACTAAGCTTCAGCGCTAGTCCAAGGTATCACGTACGAATTTTTTTTTTGTAAAAACCACTTTGAAATCAATATTTAATATTTACCCTGTCGAGAATTGAACCCGCAACATCATGCATGGTAGCCCAACGCGCTAACAACTACACCATTAATTAATATTTAATTCAGTTGAGATTCTGAAAAATAAAACATAGATATTCAGGACTAACAGAGCTTTTAATGTTTAGTTACTACCGTTAATGATACGACGCACGACGTCTTTAATTTTAAAGTCGTACATTGTTTTTAGGTAAGCTTATCATTGCTTAGTAACCCAAGTAACAATAAATTATTAAAAAGGTCATAATCAGGTTTTTGAACGGTTCTAAAATATTTGGTTGATTGATTCGGCATTCACTTTGTAACACTTCATAATGAATTATGATTAAATAAAACACTGTTATGTGTTACTATTGGTTTATTCTATAAAAATAGAATTTACCTACACTACCTGGTTTCGGGAGTAACGTTCTCCCATCGACTGGTGAAAAGACACTAAATTAGAATACAGATGTTATGGAGGACATCCGACCACCTAAGAGGCTCCTGATTCATAAACCAATGGGTCGAAGGAGTATCGGGAGACCTAAATTAAGGTGGTTGGACTGCGTGGAAAAGAACACTGCATCGTTGGGCATTAGCAATTGGAGGGAAGTGGCCGGAGACAGACGCGAGTGGAGACGTTTCTTGGAGGCGGCCAGGACCCTCAACGGGTTGTAGCGCCGGAGATGATGATGATGATGATGTTATACAGAAAAATTAAATTGCAATACTTAAGAATCTAAACACAGGGGTAACATAAATATTGATACATAGAAGTGATAGAAAAAATCGAAAAAACACATCTTGGGACAGTGGTGATGGTAGAATACTAAGAAGTTGTGCAAAAATTTTTTTTTTTTTTTTTTTTTTTCTCTATAACATCTGTATTCTAATTAGTGTCTTTTTCACCAGTCGATGGGAGAACGTTACTCCCGAAACCAGGTAGTGTAGGTAAATTCTATTTTTATAGAATAAACCAATAGTAACACATAACAGTGTTTTATTTAATCATGGTTCTAAAATAACCTAATTATGACCTTTTACTACTAAAATTGTGCCTTTGGAGAATAGAAAACTTTGATGTTAGTCCTGTATTTTAACCACAATCAATAATACTTTTAATCAATTAAAAAATATTTTATTTAATTTTAAAGATGACCTCAAAACACAATCAGTTAACTCAGTAGCGGTGGAAAACATGGTTATTGATAAGGAAGGACAAGATATCCACATTTATGGTGACAAAACATTCACTGGGGATGTTTTTGTGGTTGGTTCTGTTGACGTTGCCGAGATTAATGGCCGTAGTGTGGAAAACATCCTGGGAAACTCTTTTTACGCTTCGGAAAATGCCGAGTTCTCTGGAGATTTGGTGAGGCTACCTTTTTTGGTTTATATTTTAAAATGACACCTAGTTTTATGTTCAAAACTGAAGAAAAACTATATGCTGAAAGCTTCAAAGAAGAAATCATTAGGAGGAGCGTTTTCATGCAAATTTTCTAAAAATACACGCTTCTTAGGGGTAATTTCATAACACCACTTATGATCAAATTCCACCGTCTAAAGTCTCCAGCGTACACTTGTGTACGCTGGAGACTGTGACGTAGATGTCTAGTGATGACGTAAATGCCTATTGATGACGTAGTGAGTGACGCAGTGAGTGACGCAGTGAGTGACGCAGTGGGCAACTAGACCTAAGACACGATAGTATTTCTTTTTCGAAGGCTGAAAGTATTACTCCCTTACATAATAAAAAAAAATTATCACACATATAATCACACACATACAGAGTGTATTATTTTGAGATTCTATAAATTAGAGATACCACGTATCTGAACATTGTTATAACTATTTCATCTTCAATAAAAGCATCAAAATTTTTTACGGAAAAAAATATTCACCAATTTCTGTGAGAAATTGTACTACTTACTTATTCTTATTAGCATTGTTAATGCCATGTTTTGTAGAGTAAAACGTAATGAAATTAACGGTTAAACGACCGTGAAAGTATAATTATTCCATTATGGAAGTTCAATGTTCGCTTTAATTTCACATTGTTCTTATAACTTGTCATTTCCATTAGCATCCTTTTAAATAAAGTACCTAGTTTTATGATTTCCACATAAATTTCAAATTTGCTAGAAATTTTTCATTCAGTTTATTGGACTCTGATTAAATTTTGTTGACATTTCACATTGTTAATGTGATACCGTTAACAATAAAACTAATTGCATTGCCCATTCACATTTCAAATGTCAAAATATAAATGGTCAATAAATAATATTTCTGAAAATGAATATTCTGAAGTATGGTTAGCATTTTGAGGTAGTCGAGTTTTACATAAGGTCATTTTAAGGTTATGAATACGAGTCTATTAGGACCATTTCACAAAATATGTACCGTACCGTTCACGAAATTCGCAAAACTCTCCTCGTAACGGACAGGTTAATAAAATAATAATATATTTATACATGGAGTAACAAAACTCGTAGTACAACCCGAAAACTCGTGAATCTATATCATATTTGGAGTCGAATGTGTAATATGACTTTTGAATCTGAGCTTAAAAACAAAAAAAAATTCTTCTCGTAAAAGCTTTAATGAGTACCGCTGATTAAGTAAAATTGCGAAAATACTTATTATTAATTTGACTAAGTATGTGATATTTGATAATAATTTGTAAAAATTTCTCTTTTCTTCTTCTTACTCAATTTTCTCGAAAACTATGGGTGAAATAAAAAAAAAATATTCTACAAAATTGACTCCAAATATGACAAATGTAGATTCACTGATTCGAGTTTTTTATACCATGTATTTTACAAATATTCAAGTATTTAGTCGTATAATCGTTATACCTAACTGTTGAATTTTTAAGTATTTCTTATTCAAAAACATCTATTACCAACAATTCATTTTCAGTTTGAATTTTTTTATACTCAACAAAATTTCATGAAAACAGCTTATAATGAAGTCTGAATATTCGTTAAACTTTTTTTTTTGCATAACATTTTTCAGGTGTTTGAAGCTCCAGTTACTGTCTTTGGCGATATAAAAAGCAGAAATTTAACTAACGGCGTTGATTTCGAGAAATCCATGGCAGAAGGTCTAAATGTTATTGATAATTCGAAATTGTATATTGATCAAAAAATTAAGGAAATACAAAAAATTTTGAAGCCTTGGAGCTTGCATTTAAAGGTGAATTTTACTGTGAAGAACATTTTAATTTGCACAATTTTTTGCACTAAATAGACACATTTGTACACCAAGTGCAGTGCATCTTGATTAGAAATTAATTGAAGGCAAGTGCACTCGTATAGTTTGCTAAAGTTTTTAATTCCATTTTAACCACCTCAAAGAAAAAAAAACCATGTCACAGAATTGTCTAATGTATAAAGGCATTAAAAATTTATGAGTATATTCCAGATGAAATAAGAAATGAACAAAATGTAAAGTTATTTAGGGTTAAATGTAAAAAATATATTTGTTAAAATATTAGTGTAGGTATTATATTATAGCTAAATTGACAAATTAATGTATAATGGTAGGATAGATAGGAAAATAAAATAAAAAAATTAAGTGGAATGTAAAATAATATTAGTCTATGTAAAAAATTATATTGTACTAAATAAATAAAAATAATTTTAAAAAAAAAAACTATTTTCTAAAGAAATACATTTAAAAGAAGACATTAGAATATGCTTCTTCTCCTAGTTAAACTCAATGCTACTTATCTTAATGATATAAATATATTCCTCTGCACCATTAATGCATACCTTAATACTTTCTACCTTTACTGTGCTTAGATTCTATGTAGTCATGTATATTTTTTCACAATAATGGGATGGCGACTCAATCAGTAGAGACCCATGCCAATGATCTGGCCCCGACTCACTAGATAGTCCGTGTCGAATCAGGGCATTGTAGTATTATACATAACACATTGTAGTACTAAACATAATTGAATATTTATATAATTAGTATAAAAGAACCGTTTGTAACCGTGATAATAGAAAGTTTGGATTTCACAAATGATTATATTGTACATATATGTAACAGGGCAGCCAACACCCAGTTGCTTATTTGGCAGTCCTGGACCATAAATATATCATTATTCTATGTACAAATTCAATAAATAAATTTAAAATATTTTTTTAACATAAATCCATTTATTAGCCATTGTTTCATCATTATGGTGCGTTGGATGCGCAAACATTCGCTCTACGTGATCGAACCATCGCATCTCATCGTGATATGTAGATCTTTCTTAATTTATTCAATAATGCATAGTTTTCCAGTTAAAACTGAATCTATTAAATTTTGCGGATTAGCTCTAAAAATCGGTAGAGTTGTGCTGGACTGAAATTTTTTTTATATTAATAATTAAATCAAAACAAATCAATCAAAATCTTATTCAAGGGTAATCGTACGAGTAAATATACATTAAGCATTGTTCAAACTTCTACTTTTCTTTTGTTGCCAAACTATCTCAGTCAAAACCAATCCTACTATGACAAATATGGTGGATTGCTATGCAAATACCCCTATCTTTTTCAGGGCAATCTTTACTAGGGGTAAACCGAAACTGATTGAAACAACGTTGAGGAGACATTTTCTTGTAAAAAATCAAAAAGGATAGATTCTTGGATTTAGGAAAGAATTGAGATGAAATAATATTATGGAGTCAACTTTGATGGGGAATGTCACTTCCGAAATTAGCGTCGCTCCGACGCACGATAAAACATCAAACTAACGGTTACCGACCGAGAAAACAGTAATCTGTAATCTAGGACGGTACGACACCACCAAAATGTCGGTTACAGAAACTGTAATATCTGCCGAGAGCCGCTAATTTTATATTTTGCCAATGCCTAAACTGTTTTACCTGCCGGTAATCGCTAGGTTTTAAATTTTGTCATGCGTCCTACAACAGCAGAGGACTGTCAAATAAATAACTGAAAAATCTTTGACATATTTTTTTTTTAACGTGTCATTTTAGAAATGATGAAGTGAAGAAAAAAACTACATGTTTATGATTGTAGTGGTATTCCCTTTGTAATATTCATAATGAATTGTGATTAAATAAAAAAAACTTGTAACAATGATTTTTTATTTGATAGTACTTCATTTTAATCTTACACTATGTTCATGGTGATTGTTGTGCTTATTAATATATGATGCATAAATTGGACTAACTTTACGACTTTATCCATACATAGATATCAAATATGAATTTTATGATAATAATAAAATGAGCAAAACTCATTTTTACAAAATCTCCTAAACAATCCGTTGACTCAAATTTACGAAATGAAACGAAATGGCCACGAAACAATCACAATATCTACAATATACTTCAAAATAGTTTCAGAAATCGTGCTTGGGGTCTAAATAGACAGCCGATTATTTACAACGCCTTTGGGTGATTTCTCAAGAAAATGGCACTTAATAAATCATCTTATAATCATTATGGTTACATCAAACTTTGTGGTAAAAAGTATTGACACTTCATTACACACCTAAATGCTTTGATCCATTTCAGATATGACGTCAGAGTTTCTATATGCTGACATTTGGAGTCACGTAGATTTACGTGTCAGGGACTGCACAGTAGCGAGCGTCAGTTCATATTTGGGTGATCAAACTACTATCGACATTCACGCCTTGGAACCTGGAAACTTTTGTGGATTCAATCCAAACTGTATCTGTCCTATGCAATACACTGTAAGTAAACCTTCCAAATAATACAAATAATATTTTATGTTACTAACTAACCATTATGCCGGTGCTCCTTTACGGATGTGAATCCTGGCACCTCACGAAAGCTCAGAACGCTCGCTTGTTGAGTTTTTGAACGGTTGTCTGAGAAGAATACTAGGCATTGGGTGGTTTTTCACTTCATAATCAATGCTGAACTTCGGGAACGGACGCAGCAACCTCCAATAATTGGAGTCGCGGTGGTGGACCTGGCTTGGACGTGTACTTTGGATGCCTCGGGAGGGCCTAAACCCGAGCTGCCTTTTTTTACGCCTGCAGGATCCCGCCGCCCTGATGACCATCTTACGGATGTCCTTAGCTTATGATGGATATGGTCCTGACGCGAGAGGAGGCGAGAGAGCTGTCTGGCGATAGGGTCTCCTGGAGGGATCTAGTGATGTCCACGTATGTAAAATTCGCAGGATTACTTAACCTGTGCTTTATTGGACGAGAAAATACCAAAATTCCACTGATCTAATCTACAAAGAAGTCTGTGGATTGAGCCGAGCCCCCTGATTTGGTCAACTTGCTTAATAAGAAGCATCGAAAACTGTTAAGAGAATCGAATTATTGTAATGCACACTTTATACGGGACAGGAAACTGTACAGTATGTCAAAGTACACCCTTAATATGTGCATTTTTTAAGCGCGATCGTAAAGTTATTATCGTAGTATTTTTACGCACAGGAAATTGTAAAAATAGCTAATAATGTAAGTATTCTATTTGTTCTTCACGTTTTTAAAAGCATACAATTTACCAATATCTATTTTTACATAACGTTTACATTAAAAAAACATTTACGTCAGCCAAACGTTGCGTCGGCCATTTAATATTTCATACAGTTTTCGTTTTATAGGGGACAGTTTGCAAACTGCACTAGAAACTACAGTTTTCTGTACCGTTTTAGTCTTAAAACTTTCACATTGTCATATTTTAATACAATAATAATGCGAAAAAATTCCACAATAGTTATTTATTTGACGCATTGGACCTAAAGTTTATTTATTTTCAATTTTAAAGTAATTTTTTAAAAATATATTTTACATATGGAAATGGCACGTTACGTAAATACTCACACATTCTCTACTTCCCACCACCTCTCATTGAATGCGTTCAAAGTATTTCGCTTGTATATTGTTACTACAATGTCGGAAAAGCTTTTATTTGAGAACTCATTCACCAGACACCGGGTCTAATTGGATTTTCGATGTCTGCAACCGGCAATGAAAGTTGAACACGAAGAAACTTAAACACAGCGCAGTGCCGTGCAAGTTAGACAGAAGTTTCAGAAAAGAAGTTAAACTTTACAGAAAATGTTCGGGTGTTGTACATGATACTTTCAAATATAAAAATACAATGTGGGCGATGTCTCAAATGCGAGCATTTCACGCTTTTGCTGTTTTATTTTATAAAACATAATATGAGTAGAGTATTTCAAAATTCTAATACTTTCAAGTAGTACCTACCTTAATTGTTGTTTTTGTTACAATTTGACATCTCAACAGAGACGAGAAACTTGGAAGAGAATATGGATATCTAGGCGTTTACAGGGCTTATGACCTGTCATTGGCTGGGTTAAGTGGCCACTTGATGTATTACAACATTCCCCATTTCACCTAGTATTTGATATCCATATCTGCCAATATACAGTAAAATGGAGCGACGCTTCACATGTGAACTCTCTGTCATCCATTGAGAAAATTGCTAAATGGGGAATGTTGTAATACATCAAGTGGCCACTTAACCCAGCCAATGACAGGTCATAAGCCCTGTAAACGCCTAGATATCCATATTCTCTTCCAAGTTTCTCGTCTCTGTTGAGATGTCAAATTGTAATTATTAGCCTGTAATGGGTGTAATCCCGTTTTTGTCAACAAGTATTTGGACACACTCAAAATGTTGTTGTTTTTGTCATAAATTTTTCGGTCGTGGTTTTTTTAAAGTTAAACGTTTTTATTGATGTCAAAACACATTTTTTTTATTTTCAGATTAAAATATACAGCAACGGATCATCTTCAGTGACAGCTGATTCAAGAAAACCTTTAAGAATTTTCAGCCTTCTTTCACCTCCAGGATACTACACCAACTTTCTTACCACATCAACGTCAATCAGTAGATATTGCAGGTATTCGTAAAAAACTTTAATGATCCGTTCTTTAACGCATAACTCATTGTCACGTTCCGCCTGAGCCGAGTGTGCAAGCGAGAGCGCGGAACAAGCGAAAGAGAGGCACGATCGGCCTAAGCGTTCGGTTTGTGACACATCTATCTCTCTTCCACTCCTGCTAGCACAACAGCCAGTATGTGCCACCGTTCTTGATGGATATTGATGCCGATGTACCAATTCTTCTTTGCGGCGACTTCAACGCAAACGTGAAAAATGATGACACATTCCTCAAATATATGAAAGATTCGTACAATCTCGAATGCGTTTCAGATGTTAATAAGTCAACAACGCTAAGAGGAACAACCATCGATTTGACTTTTTCAAGGCACATTACACTTGAAACTATTTCCCTTAATTTTCCCACTTTCCTATCTTCGTCCTATCCTTTACAAAATAACACAGGTTGGAGAATCTTAAACATCATGCGTATATAAGTTGTAAATAAATTGTTAATAGCACATTGTTACTTGTAATTAATTTCTATAATTTAAGTAAACAAATATTTGAATTAACGAGTGCAAAAAAATGTTATTTATGTAAAAAATTTGTAATTTTCAATTAACTCCTGCTTTGTATTATACAAAATAATGATAATTCAGTTATAATAAATTCAGTTCAATTCATAAAAGTGTGCTATTTTTTAAATATTGGTTTTCAAAGATAAAATATCAATTATACCAAAAAAAATTACTAAAACAAGGTTGTTTTCACGTGCATGAGAAGATGCATGAATGTGGAGAAAGCAAGGGAAGTGTGCCAGGACAGAGTGGTGTGGGGTTCTATCCTCGCTGTCTACCCCTTCGGGGAAATGGCGCGGTGGTTGTTTAGGTTGCTTTAACTATCCAAAAGTGATTTGAATAAGATAAAACAGATTTGAAATCTCAAATAAACAGATATAAATCAAGCACATATGTTTATTGTTGTGAAATACAAGATCAGAACATTTCTCGGCTTTCCCTATCCAACTAGTTTTACATGATCATGAATTTCTCGTTTCTTTCAGAGCTGACACACAATATTCACAGAGAGATTCAATGTTGATATCTTGGGGATCAGATAACAACAATATGGAAGGGTATTCTAATCTGAATTACGAGTTAACTGGATTTGTTTCTGATCTTAAGTCATTCTACGCCAATGGACATTACTACGCAGTTATTAGTCAATACTACGATTTCCATTATGATACGTTTAACCTTGATACGATAGTTGTGTCTTTGGATTTAACTATCTTCTCAACAGATGTCACTGTAGGGAAAAA